>PVHX01001586.1:117687-200767 GCA_004024805.1 Geosciurus inauris
CGGTGGCTCACGCTTGTAATCCCAGCACTTAGGGAGGCTGAGACAGGAGAATCGCGAGTTCAAAGCCAGCCTCAGCAAGGGCGAGGCACTAAGCAACTCAGTGAGACCCTGTCTCTACATAAAACACAAAATAGGGCTGGGGATGTGGCTCAGTGGTCGAGTGCCCCTGAGTTCAATCCCCGGTACCAAAAAAATAAAAAATAAAAATACACTCTCCTCTCTGAATTAATTACTTAAATTATCAAATCTTAGACATGTTTTAAAAAAAGAAATTACTGCTGACCATTCATTTTTACTTTGAGTTACATTGTTTCATTCCCTAGTCTTTTATTTTTATACTGATTTCCTTAATATTTCTTCACAACTCCAACCATGCTCATGTCTCAGGACCTTGGCACTTAAGCTTCCCTATATGAGAATATTCTCACTCCATTCAGATCTTTGCTTCAATGTTTTACTGACATGGAGTCTTTCCCTGCCCACCTTTATATATTGGTCCCTATCTGCTCACTCCATAAACCTTCCCCTCATCCTATATCATTCTTCATCATTTTTATCAAAAAAGATTTACACCCTCAGCCAATATATATTTGTTAAGTTGTATCTTATTTATCTCCCACAAGCAGAATATGAACTCCACAAGAGAATGACCCTGTTATGTCCACAACAAAAACATCACCCAAATAGATGTGTGTTTCATAGTATCTTCTAATAAATGTGTGTTAAATGGATGAATAAACTAATTGAACTTTGAATTTAATTGTACTAATATGTTGACTCTTTGAATCATTGGTTTTGTTATTAATCCTGCTAATGAAAACCTGCTAGATCAATATTCAGTGTATTCCAAAGACATGGCTAATTTTCTGCTCCAATGAATATTTTTTTCAACATTCCCAGTTCTTACACTCCTCATTTTTAGACAAAATGATCTCCTTGAATTTCCATCATGAAACTGATTATTTCAAACCCTCTTGTAATGTTTATAGGAAATGATGTCTCATTAAGTGTCAAGTAACACTTGATAATATAATTCAGAAAGACACATTAAATATAACATTATTCAAAACATTCATACCTGTTTACATTTGAGCAATTACTATATGTACACAAATTATAGAAAAATTAATCTAAAACTCCATGTAGAATATACACATGACAATATCTGTCATTAGAAACATAAAATATTAAATATGCTAATATAAAGTACACTCTTCATGTTTTCAATTTTGATCTTGAGGGACCTCAAGGATATACAAAAGCTACCCATAGGAATGTGACTCCACCTGGTGCCTGTTTCTCCTATAAAGCAGGAGGCTTCACCTCAGCATTTGTAATACTGGGCTCTAATGTGCTATATGGTTGTGATGTTCCGTATGGAGCGCTGTAGTCTAACACAGATATTTGCTTTCATATTTGTGGCAGAAGTTCTCCAGATGGAAGCTTTTCTAATTAGTATTTTAATGATTTTGTAGTGTTTTAGAATTTTCTCAGATTTATGGAAAAATTAAAAGATAGTGTAGAATGTTGCCATATCCCACTATGGCAGGCTCAATGATGGCCCACAAAAAAGATCTATGTCCTAATTCTATAACATTTCAATGTTTGTTGTGGGCCAAAAGTACTGAGCAATTGTGGTTCAGGATTTTTTTCTTCTTTTTTTATTTTTCTAATTATTTATACATGATAGTAGAATGTATTTTGACATATTATACATACATGGAGTATAACTTCTCATTTTTCTTGTTGTACATGATGTAGAATTACAATGGTCATGTAATCATATATGGAACCAACCTAGGTGCCCTTCATCAGATGAATGGATAAAGAATATGGTATGTATGCACAATGGAATATTACTCAGAAATAAAAAAGAACAAAATTATGGCATTTGCTGGTAAATGGATGGAACTGGAGAATATCATGCTATAAAACAAGCCAATCCCCAAACATCAAAGGCTGAATGTTTTCTCTGATATGCTTATGCTGATTTCATAATAAGATGGGGGTAGTTAGGGAAGAGTAGAGGTACTTAAAATTAGAAAAAGAGGAATCAAGGGAAAGGAATGGGAATGCATACAGGAAAGATAGTGGAATGAATAGGACATTGCTATCTTGGGTGGTTCAGGATTTTAATAATGAAAGATCATACAAGATTATCTGTGGATGCCTTAAAAGCAATCCCCTATATTTTATCCAATGTAGTTAGGATGATTTAACCATAGGCAAAAAAAGGAGTTGGCAAAGTCACCAGGGAAACAACACTGAAGGGATATGACCACGGGCATGGGATTCTACAGCCAGTGGAGGATGGAAGAGGTAAGGAATGCAGGGTCCCCTGGAGCCTATGAAGGGACCATGGCTCTGAGAGGCCACTGATTCAGCTCATGGAGATAATTTCACACATCTGGTTTCCAGAACTAAGGAAGAGTACCGTGCTATTGTAATCCTCCAAGTTTCAGTAGTCTGTTATAGTAGCCACTGGAATTTGTATTAAAATTCCAGGTTTCTTATGTGCTATAATCTTATATTACTATGAAACATCTGTTAGAAAAATTTTTGAAAGAAGCCTCCTCTTCCTGGGACATTCCTTGTTAGGAAATTATTTGTCACTAATGGAATTGCTTCACTTTTATATATACATATTCATATTTTCATTCACTTGAGTTTTTAGCAGTGTTTGTAATTCTAGGAGTTTCTATTTTTACTTATGTTATTCAATGTGTTGGTGTATTTTGTTATAATCATTCTTGATGGTATCCAGTATGTTTGTGTATAGTTATGGGTAATATTTTGTTAGGAGCATTTTTGATTGTATCAAGTTAGAAGTATATTCTGTTTCATTTATAATATTAGTAATGTGAGTTTTCTCTCTTTTTTCAGACTTAGTCTAGAAAGGTTTATTATTTAAATGTGATCTTGCCAGAGAATCTGCTTTCTGTGTATAGATTTTTCTGTATTCTTTTTTAAATTTTTCTATTTTATTTGTCTGCTTTAATGTTATTCTCTTTCACTGCTTTTAATTTTCACTTTTAAAAATTAAATCCTGAAGACTTAAACACATGTTGTTCACTTAAGATTATTCTTGATTTTAATATAGGTACTTAATAGTTAAAACTTTATATCACCACTGTTTTTCTGTCTACCACAAAATCTAATATGTTGTGCTTTTGTGTTCATTCAAGGTATTTCATAATTTCTGTTTTGATGTAGTTTCTACCCACTGACTGCATAAGAGTGTGTTCTTACATCCATGTGGATACTCAAAATTTCCTTATCATTGATTTTAGTTCAATTGTGTGGTTTGAATAGCATGTTGTATATGATTTTAGTCTTTACAAGTTTATTGAGACTATTTTTGGCCTAATATATAGCTTGTCTTAGGAAATACTTCGTGTGCACTTGAGAATTCCACTCTATATATCTGTTAAGAATTTTTTATTTTGCTGTTGTTCACATCCTCAGTTTATTATCTTCTCTCTAGCTATTTTTTTCATTGCTCAAATGAGATATTGGAATCATCATTTATTGCTGTAGACTTGTATATTTCTCCCTTCAAATTTTCAACATTTGCTTTATTTATTTTGGGCCTGTGTTGTTAGGTGCCTATATCTTTATACCTCCTGGATAAATTTATACTTTATTGACATACCACCCATATTTTAATCTTTAGATATTTTTAACTCAAAATCTTTTGGTCTAATATTAGTACAGTACTAAAAAGTAGCCATTTTGGTTTCCATGAGCATAGAATACAGATTTTTTTTCATCCTTTCACTTTTATACTATTTATGCCTCTTAGTAGGTCTTTTGTAACCATTACACAGTTTACTCCTGTTTTCCTTATCCATTCTTCTATTCTCCACTTTAAGTAATCAATGGTAACAAAGAACTTACTTCTGCCATTTTTCTCTTTAAAATCTATATATTTAGTGCATTTTATTTTGTAAGAGTTCTGACTGTGGAAATGGACAGGACAGTGAGTCTTCTCTGGTTATGGAAAGTGGTAACAGAGATTGGGAGAAACATGTCTGAGACTGGGACCTCTGATGACTTCATGGCTATAATATTTTCAGTGCTTGGGAAAGTTTCTCTGCAAAGGTACAGGATGCCTAGTTGCTGTGGTAATGCCCTCCATGAGGAGGCTCTATGCTAGAGTCTTATGGGCCTCAACCTTAATCTCAGACACTCAGTTCCTGGAAATAAAGGAACTCTCTTGTTAGACAACCACAATAACAGTAACTTTAAACAATGGACTTTTCTTGAAAGCTACACAAAGCTCCTAATATTGCATATTGCAACTTAGCATGTAACTGAGGAATAAGCTGCATAATTTTGCTGACTCTGAAACCTGCCTTATGATACAATGAACAATAACGTACTAATGATGTCAGTGACCTAAGGTAGCCTATTGATATAAATAAGGCTGGCAACTTGGATGTGTGGCCATTTTTGTCTATGCATCTTGCCTCTGTGTCTCCATTGATTTCTTTACATTATTCCTCAAATATTCTAGTATAGTTCATTCTGTGTTTAATTGATTTGTAATCAATGCTGCGGATCCTTTGTTTCTCCAGCTCATTTATGTATTAATGTTCTTAATAGTTACATGACTCTGAGTTCTCTATAGAAATAGAACTAATAAGATGTGTTCGTGTTGTTTGGTGGTGGTATGTGTGTACACAACCAGAGAGGGACAGAGACAGAGAGGAAGAGACAGAGAAGAAACACTTTGTTATTAGCAATTGAGTCTATGCAGTTAATGAAATTGGTAAGTCTGAAACTGGAGAGTTGGACAGCCAGAGAAGAACCATAAGAGCTGTTGGTTCAATTCCAGTCTGAAGACTACAAACAAAGACGCAGAAAGCAGATAATTTAGTCAGGCTTAGGGTCCTCAGTTAGAGAATATCCTCCTGCTTAGGGAGGCCAATATTTTGTTGTATTCAAGCCTTCAATTGATTGGATGAAGCCCGCCAATATTATGGACAACTGCCTCAGCCACTGTTCACTGGTTTAAATGTTAATGTAGCCTGAAAACATCTATCAAGTTGACACATAAAAATCAATCATCACAACTCTACCCTCTGTTCAACTTGGTGCTCATACATCTCTCTAAACCGTACTTAACCTTCAATAAAAACAATAAGATGGTCTACAGCCACCTAGCATGATAAGTGCCCTGACACAACCCAAAACATACTAAACTTTCTTCAAGAGGATACAAAGATTAAAAAAAGAAACAGAGACTATTCAAGGAACTTAGATGATGTTCAGTCTTCCCCTTGACATCAAATAACTAAATAGTAGCATGTAAAACTAATGATATAGTACTTCAATATTATGATCTAAGTCAAAAGATCTTACGTTTCAACATAATACAATAAGGCAAGGAAGAAAATAATTATTTTAGGTATTCACTCACACATCCATAACAAAATAAGGAAAAAAATATGTCTTAACATCATAATTATGATTTCATTATTTATAATAGTTTGCAACTATTTTGATAACAAAAAATCATTCTCTTCCCTGTTGATCCAGCAAATGCAACTGCTCTTGAATTGTCAGTGGCAGATAGGGACACTGCTCAGGACCTTTGATACCTATAAGTTAATTGCATGCAGTGCAGGTGGGATTTTAAAGAAAGCCCTGCCATCCCTTGTGGATAATTGCTCTCCTTTTAGGAAAGAGATATTGAGAGATAGAAATAGCTCTTGACCTGCTACTAGACCTTGGTAGATACTGAAACCCCAACCATGGACCTCAAGATACCAGGCAAGCTCAGCTGCTTATCACAAGCCAGGTGTTAGTTGACCTGCCAAGACACACACTTGCGCATACACAGCAGCACTCCATTGTGAAATGGAGGTGATAATTTAAACCCCAGTTGGCCTCAAAGGCAAAGTAAGTTATACAGAAAAGCAGGTCAAAAGGCCAAAGCTCCTGCTCCTGCTGCAAGCCTTCTCTCTCAGGGCTGCCCTGTAGCCTCACAGGGAGCTCCCTAAAGTCAACTGACAGGGATAGGAGATTTGAAGCTGGTTTACAGATGCTTCTGCATGGCAGGATGGCACCACCCACAAGCAGCTAGCTACAGCAGTAAAGCCTCTTCCTAGTCCTGGGGGTGGAACTCAATCGCTTCCAAAGGCCCCACATCTTAACACAATCGGACTGGTTCTTAGGTTCCAACATGGGAATTTTGGAGGGAACACATACTTCTAAATATATTAAAACTCAAATAATTGGGTTTTTAAAAACTGCTTTACTGAGGGTTTCTCTGTTGTCGGATCATACCACGGACTGCCATGCAGTTTCATTCTAGTTTCAGTTTACCACTGAAAATAGAGCTAGAAGTGTAGCTCAGTGGTACAGCACTTGTTTATCATGCACAAGGCCCTGGGTGTGAACACTGGCACTGAAAAACAGGAAAGCATAAAGCTGTTAAAAATAGTCTTCAGTGCTTTTTAATCCAGTCAGTTTAAAAAGATTGGCTCATGTGATTCAGAAGAATTGGCTCATGTGATTATGAAGGATGAAAAGTCAAATGTGCAGGTGGGCAGCTTGCACATGCCCTGAGAGAGCCAATATTATACCTGCTGCCCTGAGTAAGGTGTAAGTGTGCTTAGGAGTGTGGGCTGAGAGGCCCCTGTGTAAGTGAGAAAAATGAATCCAGCTTTTTTGCTGGTAAAGTTGAGAAAACCCCTTCCCAGACCAGAGCTCTGATGGACACGATGTTGAATATTTAACAAGAAGAAAAATTTGCTAATGAGATCTTGAGATGTGCTAGAGAATGACCAAAAGTAAATGCAAAAAGAAAATAAAAATAGAACTTTTAAAATAGCAAATGTGATAAAGATGTCAAACAATTAAGTGGCCGGCTATTGGGAATTCAAATTGGAGAATCTCTTCAGAATACAGTTTGTCAGTTTCTTATTCAAATAAAGAAACATCTGCCATTTGACAAATCAACTTGACTCAGTGTATTGACTCACATGAAATCCTGTGTCTGCACCCCTTCTTTCTGCAAATGTTTACTGATCAGTCTTATCTATAGTCACAAAACACTAAAATCAACATAAATGTTCAACTGCAGAATCAAAAAAATCATAAAGTTCACATAATAAAATATTACTCTTCTATGTAAAAGATTCTCCTATCACATAGGTGGCAATAGGCACAGACCTCCAATGATAATACAAAGATTCCAGATGCAAAGACCACGTATTCTAGGATGTGGCTAAGTATACTCTAACAAAGGCAAAATGACAGATAAAAACATTTTCACTCTGGATGTCATTGTATGGTGAGTCTCTCATAAGCAATATATGATTGGGTGTTGTTTTCTGAGATTGACAATCTGTCAATCTATGTGTTTTGATTGAAGAGTTTAGACTGTTTACATTCAATGTTATTCAGCTTACTTGATGCCAGGCACAGCACGTGGGGAAATTTCTCAGAGAAGTTTGAATGAGTTGTTCTAGGTGATTGTCAAAGTGGTTACATGACTACACCATAAACAAAATGCTAAGTCTATACAGTAAAATATGTGGCTATTGCTGTATGTAAATTAGGAGTCATTTAGAAAAAAAATTTTTTAAAAACTAGTACCAAAACATGATATACAGTAAAATAACTGACTGAATCTCCACAGACTCTTTAATTGCTTTTTTATTAGGAAAGCAAGATCGGGAGCTGGAGCTGCTCTCATAGGAAAACCTCTAGAGATTTCTGAGTCTCTATAAGCCTCCCCAGATCCCTTGCATTTGCCACTGAAGTCCCAGCGTGACTTGACATCAGGATGCTTTGGAAGGAGTAAGTACTCCATGGTGTGCTGTGCCTGTCATTGTTTACTCATGTAAAGGACAATCATTGTGAGCACATTCAGGACTTGACCTGAAGATCAGCTGTGAGCCTTAACCACAGTCAGGGAGACAATCAACTATGAAAATTTCATAGACTGGCTTTTTTTTTTTTTTTTTTTTTTTTGATACTGGAGATTGAATTCAGGGTCACTTGACCACTGAACTACGTCCCCAGGCCTATTTTGTAATATGTTTAGAGGTAGGGTCTCATTGAGTTGCTTGGTGCCTTGCTTTTGCTGAGGCTGGCTATGAGCTCATTATCCTCCTGCCTCAGCCTCCCGAGCCACTGGGATTACAGGCGTATGCCACCATGCCCAGGTTGACTGATTTTTAAATGATAAACTCTCACAAGATATTTTATAGACCTCTCATTTGTTGACACATTCTATGAATTAATGTAAAAGAGGTTATCTCATCATGCTTATTTTACAAATAAGGAGATAAGAGATTTTTCCATGAAATAAAGTATTAAATTAAGTAAATTCAGATCTTGATCTATGTCAATTTTTTTTCCTGTTTTTCATGTTAATGTTCTTTCCTGTTTTTTGATGCCTTAGACAGCTTGGAAACTTTGATGGCTACCTGAAAGAAATCCTGTAAGAGAAGGTAAGAGGTACTCCAGGGCTGAATATATGACCACACTGACTTCCTGTGTGGAACATTCTTTCTCCCCCAGCAAGCTGGTAAGCCTATGTGTTCTGTGTACCTTGCTCTGTGATTCATGCAGATGTAGGAACAGATGTTCTATTGAGGTTATTTAAAAAGAGAAAGAGGTGGCTTCAACATTTTTCTAAAATCTGAGTGGACTCAGTTGTACAACTGTCATAAGGAGGCTAGGGAGTCTCTCTAGACACATGAACAAAAAATAAGACAAGACATTCTGATCAGCTGGTAATTTTGTTTTTTTTATTATATATTCACCTAACATTAGAGGGAAAAAAAAAAAAGCAAAGTCAAACTAAAAAAATAGGAAAAAATCCAAAAATGTGAAATGATCTTCTTAAACTCCTAATGAATTAAGAATCTCTGAATTGCATTTTAATCTTTCTCCAATAATCTCATATGTATATTTTACTCTATCTATATGAGATTGTTGACAATGATGTGGCCAAAGGCTAATTCTTTTATTATGTTGAAGATAGTCTTCAAACTTGATTTTTGAGTCATTCTCATACTAACTGTACAATTTCAGAGGATCAGATAACTTCTTAAATTTTTAATTTACTTAATGATAAAGTAAGAATAATAATACTACCTACCTTACACACACACACACACACACACACAGAAGGCCCTTAATGTTGGGTATAAAATACATATTTACTAATCTTGATCATGCATGTTAAACATTGGCCAACATAATGTCTTCATGGGACAGGCTCATAAATTGAACTTGTTAAACTTTAGCAGAAAGATGGTAGGAGTAGTAATTTTGAATAAGTATTCTTCCAAAAGGTTCAATGTAAATTTAAAAACTTCACCAGGTGTGGTCACACATCCCTGTGGTCCCAGCCTTCTGGAGGCTGAGACAGGAGGATCATTTGAATTCAGGAGTTGGAGACCAGTCTGGACAACATGGCAAGACCCAGTCTCAAAACACACAACACCAAAATAAGGGCAATTAAAGTATTATTACTGCATAGTAACAGATACACATAAAATATTTCAAAACAGGGACCATGCCACCAAAGCAAGTCTGTGAAATGAGACAAATCATAATGTGGGAACTTCAAGTCCTGGTCACTGTGATGTGGCTGTGGGATGAGAGTATGGCCACTGTATGTTCTTTGCCAACAGCAACCTTGGTAAGCACTAAGCACCCAACATTGACACAAACACAATTCTAAGGGATACTAGCTTCTTAACAGTAAAATGGATCAATTCTTTGCTTCCAACTTTAAATAATAAATTGTTTTCTAGAACAAAAATACTTAAATTTTCAGACACTCTGATCTCAGTTTCTGTTAGTTTCTTTAAAAAAATTTAGTTGTAGATGAACACAATATCTTTATTTTATTTATTTATTTTTATATGGTGCTGAGGATTAAACAGTGCCTCATATGTGCTAGGCAAGTGCTCTACCAGTGAGCCACAACCCCAGCTCATTGTGTGAGTTTTTGAATGAAACTACTAAGGAAGTGTATCTAGCCATAAAATGTGTATAAACACAAATTAGAACAAAATAATACAAAGAAAAAAAATGGATTCTTTTATTCAAATTAAAATGTGGATATTAAGGAATATGCCTCCTATGGAATTTCAGGGGCAGCAATCCGTACTTAGAGCAAAGAGAGAGAGAGAAAAACACTGGACAGCACAAAACTTCTTGATGGGCTTAGTTTTGGGGTGAAAAGGCAAATTTGGGAAAAGCCATCAAGACTATAGTCACCTATTGCCCACATCCCTCAAGGGGAGTGGCTGCGAAATAAATGCTAAGAAAAGCAGTATGCCAAATAACCACAGAACACAGAAAGGTAGTTTCAAAGAAGCAGAGACTGACAAAGCTAACCAGACGGGTCCAACTTCTAACAAAGAAAGAAGACCTTGTTTGCTTTCTATATATTGGAACACATCACAGAAATTCTATGGAAAGTTCTTCACCATAACAGGATAGAGGTGGGGGCAGGTAAGCTACTCAGTTCCTAGCAGGTCATACCCATCTCCAGTGCTGCAGGAGGCCTCTTAGTGGAGCTGAGGGGAAGTTCAATTACATGTGGGCAATCTTACCTGGTGGGACTGACATGAGAAGTTCCCAATGCCAGATTTACCCCCTCACTGGCTACAAAGCTGGAAAAGGTCCTCACATATTTCATGGATGGCTTTCCACAGACCCCTGTCAGTTGAACCCTGCAGGACAGCATTCACCTTTGAACCAACAGAAAGACCATTAACCCAGCCTAACAATAACATGATAGCTCCGCCTATCTGTTTTGTTTAACGCTCAGCATTTTTTTTTTCTTCTATGTATTACCTTATTTAACTCTCACATTAATCTAGGAGATCAGCTCACATTACTGTCTTTATTTTGCATATTATGTACAAAGAAGTGGGGTTACAATCAGTGACTCCTCTGGTAAATGGTAGCATTAACACACACCTCTTCTAAGAACTGGAGCTCTGTGTCTTCCCTATCACAGAAAGCTCAGCAGTTTAAACATCCTCCCACCACCCCGGTTATCCCACCACATCTACTAGGCATGGAGATGAGCTGTGATGATTAATGTAAGAGTTAAACTTTCCTTGACTGAGGCTTATGGTTTCAGCCTCATTACTGCCAACATGTGTGGGTGTGCTGGGGATATCAAGCCCAAGATTGTGGGAGGAAGGTAAAATTGCAGCTCGGAGACTATTAATTTATTTAGATACCTTATGTAATTGAAAGTATGATTCATTTCACTCTTCTGATTTTTATGTTGGCTTATTGTTTGACCTTAATGAGAGGAAAATATGTAATCAAGGAGAAGAAATCACCATCTAGTCACTCACTTGGTGTCCTATGAAAACCCCAAATCTGACTTTGAACCAGAGAAGACAAAAATGTTTACTGAGTGAATTTCAACTTAATTAGAATTCAGTGTAGGATCAGCATGGGCTTAAGGTGGGCCTGGGTCCCAAGCAGATATTTCTCACTGATACTTGAGTAAATATAATAAATTACTCAATCTCTTGTGCCTCATAAATTATATAAATGTAACAATCATCCAAACTTGTAATACTGAGAGCAAATAGTGAATCATATCCACAGTGTCCACAGCAGTTCCTGGCTGGTGGGCAACATGGAAGTGTTTGTATTTACTGAGCTCAGAAGTGAATTGGCAGATCCATTAGTCCATGTAAGCCCCTCTCTTGTTACCAAATATTCTGCAGCTCAGTTTACAATATATGAAATTTTTATATTGGGTAGATGATCCATTCAGATTTGTCAAATTCAGCAGTATCTAACCTTGTGTGCATTTAATGCATTGAATATAGTTTTCAAGCTCATATTTTTTTGGAAGAACTCAAAGAACTTGTTCCTGCAATGAAAGAATAAATCTCACTGATATTTTCTGATTTTGTTTTAAATTCTTAAGTCTTTTGTTTCTTTTTTCTCATGTTTACAGAGCACCCCGTGATACCCAGATAACATTGATGGAGAACGGGACAGAAGTGACAGAGTTCATCCTGCTGGGACTGACCAGTGACCCAGGTCTACAGCTTCCCCTCTTTGTGACCTTCCTCCTCATCTACACCATCACACTGGTTGGGAACCTGGGGATGATCCTGTTGATCCTCTTGGACTCCCGTCTCCACACTCCCATGTACTTTTTCCTAGGTAACCTGTCTCTGGTGGACTTCTGCTACTCTTCAGCTGTCACTCCCACAGTCATGGCTGGGCTCCTTCTAGGAGACAAGGTCATCTCCTACAATGCTTGTGCTGCTCAGATGTTCGTTTTTGGAGCTTTTGCTACTGTAGAAAATTACCTCTTGGCCTCAATGGCCTATGATCGCTATGCAGCAGTGTGTAGGCCCCTGAACTACACCACCACCATGACTACAAGTGTGTGTGCGTGTCTGGTCACAGGCTCCTATGTCTGTGGTTTCCTGAATGCCTCTATCCACACTGGGGACACATTTAGTCTCACCTTCTGCAAGTCTAATGTGGTCCACCATTTTTTCTGTGATGTTCCTGCCATCATGGTTCTCTCTTGCTCTGATAGGCATGTTAGTGAGCTGGTGCTTGTTTATGATGTGAGTTTTAATGCCTTTTTTGCTCTCCTAGTTATCTGGATATCCTACATATTCATTTTTGTCACTATCCTAAAGAGGAGATCAGGTGCAGGACATCAGAAAGCCATATCCACCTATGCCTCCCACTTTACTGCAGTCTCCATTTTCTATGGGACAATTATATTCATGTATTTACACCCAGCTCCAGTCACTCCATGGATACAGACAAAATTGCCTCTGTCTTTTATACAATGATCATCCCCATGCTGAACCCAGTGGTCTACAGCCTGAGGAATAAGGAGGTCAAGAGTGCATTCAAAAAGATTTTGTTGTAGGCAGAATAGATTTTACGTTGTTCACTTTAGTTATATAAGATATGCAAATCCTGAAATTAATTCCTCTCAAATCTAATGGGTAATGAGTCAAATTTAAAGTGCACACTGAAGTTAAGTCCCTGAAATTATAGAAAAAAGGAAATTTTATGTACCTTAGAAAAATGGCTAAGACATCTTGGGGTCTGCTTGTCATTGCCATTATAAAGAATATTGTTGTGAATATTTTAATAGGCAATACCTTCACCACTCCTGCGTCAGCAGAATACAGAAATTCAGTATTTTCTGAACTAGTTATCATCAGATAGATATTTTCATCTGTTTTGCCTCAGTGGAAAATCACTAGGATATTCTGACAAACATTTTCATGGTAATTTAATGGCACTTCATATTTATTTTCATGACAGCACTTACTACTTGAGGTCAATTTGTAGAGCTCCTGTTGCTACCCACATACCCACTAAGGGATCACTTCCTCTCTCTGTAAGAACAGTAACTAACAGTTCCTAGAACAGAGTTGGAGCTTCATATGTTTTGCTAAAATGAGTGAATTAGATCAAGGTGCGTCAAACTGTGCCTTGTGTGTTAGAACTAGGCAAATTTTTAAAAATGAGTGCTTAGTACAGGCATACTACATATTTGCTATAAATTAATTATTAATTCTAAGCTTGATATGAATGCAAATTCAGGAGATCTAGAATAGGAGGCAAACACAAGCTAACGACTCTACTTGTTTTAGGCATTGTGTCAGGACGGTTCCATATATGTTTAATTTTTACAGTGACGTTATATAAGTACTCTGGGCATTGTATAAACTGGGGTTTCACAGAGCATGGGCCTGCGATTCAAAGAAGGGCAGTAGTCCTCTCAAGGCTATTCCATTTAGGTAGCTAATCAGTTCAATTTGTCTGTACAACCCAGGTAAATTACAAGATAAACATGCTCTATAATACACTCAGTGTAAATGGTCTCCTGGGAGTCTTCTTCTAATCTGAGACATTTACCTTCCAAATCTTTTAATTTTTCATCCTGTTTCTCTCTGTCTGTCTCACACTCTTTCATGCTCAAAATCTTCCACCACACTTTTCCACCATATTGTTCTGCCTTCCCCTCGAGCCCTGAGGAATGGAGCTGGCCAACTATGGACTCAGAAGACATCTGAACCTGAGAGCCACAAAATAAATTTTCTCTCCTCCGCCATTGTTCATCAGGTCTTTTGGTCACAGCAGTGAAAAAGCAGCTAAAACAAACCAGTAGGGGAACTGCTGGATCACATGACAGTTCTCATACTTTTTTGACGAAGCTCTACATTGTTCTTCCTATGACTATATAAATTGAGATCCCCACCAACACTGTACAAAGGTCCACTTTTCTCTGCAGCATTATTTATTGGTCTTTTTTCATAATAGCAGTACTTAGTGGAGTGAGATGATCTCTCATTGTGATTTTGATAGACATTTCCTTAATGATTAGTGATGCTGAGAAATTTTTTCTTGTGCCTGTTGGCCCTTTATGTCATTTTTTGAAAGGTGCCTATTCAGGCCTATTGCTCACTTTTTATTAGTTTTGGATTTTTTTAATTTGCTATTGAGTTGCTTGAGTTTCTTGTATATCCTATTTGGTACCCTCCACCTTATCGGATTTGTGGGTTTTTTAAAAAATGTTTTCTCCCTTCCCATAGATTGTCACTTTTTGGTGTTACAAGTGCCCGGTAACAGGGATGGATGAAGTAAATATGATAAACAGTCATATGTCACTTAATGCTTTCTGAGAAATATGTTGTTAGGTAATTTAATCATTGTGTGACAGTGCCACAGCATTCATACACAAACCTGGATGGTATACATAAACCACTTGATGTGGCCTATAAGTGTATGGGAGCTCTCTCCATATCTTCAGCGCCTCCCCTCCCCTTTCCTCACCCCATGCTGATTGGCTGCCTTCAGTGCCTCCCCTCCCCTTTCCTCACTCCATGCTGATTGGCTGCATGCCTGACACAGAGCAATACCTCATTGGCTGTAACCTCAGGGCCATGATTGGTCCGAGGACACTATATAAACTGTCACACTTCTGGAAATAAATGGGTTCTGCGTTTCTGTCTGGCAGAGCAGTTTTACCTAACTCCCAGTGTCTGTGTGAGTGACTCCTCGATCTTCTACCCCGTACCCTCATCCCATGGGACCCCATATCACCCTTCCTAAGGGCCCCACACCTTTTTCCCCCGGGGACCCGAGCTTGTTGACAGACCCACATCAGGCACGACATAAACAACATCTGGTGCCCAATGTGGAGCTTGAACCCACGACCCTGAGATTAAGAGTCTCATGCTCTACTGACTGAGCTAGCTGGGGTGAGGAAAGGGGAGGGGAGGCACTGAAGGTATGGAGAGAGCTCCTATATTTCCCCCTTTTTACATTTATTTGAAAGGTCAGCAGAGCCTGTGTGGCCCATAAGCAAGCATGTTGTAGGGATCTGTGATAATTTCCTCGTGGAAGATAATCATTGCCCTGGGTTTCCAAACTCCTACATGTTGCACATGAGCGAGGGGCAAATGAGACTGTGCCTGTCTTAGGTTTTGCCCATCTTTCAGAGCATCTTACCCATCATTGACTAACCTGCACAACATAAACAACATAAGTGCAATTAAGAAAAACAGTAAACATGAGATTTTGAAGCTGCTGATGGCATAACAAGGCATGCCATTTTACAGCTAGCTACTTATTTTAATAATTTCAAGGAACACACTCTAAAGTGATGATTAAAATGTGGTAAATATATAATCTAGTAACAGTCCTTTATTATCATTATCAAGTGTCATTACTGCACATCATTGTATGTGCTCTACTTTTCTATGACTGGAAGAACAGTAGTTTTGTTTTCACCAGCACCACCACAAACACAGGAGTAACATTTTGCACTAAAATGTTATGAAAGCTACATCACCACACAATAAGCACTTTTCAGATCCATTATAACCTTCCTGGACCACCATCATATAGTCAGTCTGTCATCTACTTAAATGTCATGGTGTGGAGCATGACTGAATGTACACACTAGAATACTATGCAGCAATAAAAAAAAAAAAAAGACTGAGGTCCTATAATTTTAAGCAACACCAGTGAAATTGAGGACATAATAGGAAGTGAAAGAAGTCGGTACCATATGACTTCACTCATGTATGTAGTCTTTTAGAAAAATAAAATAAAAACTGACCTCATAGAACAGTAGAATTGTATTGACCAGAGGCTAGAAGAGTAAAGAAAGAGAGATACGGAGAAAGGTTGGTTAATGATCCCAAAGTGACAGCTAGATAGGGGGAACTCTGTCACACAGAATGGTGATTTATATTCATGTATTTCAAAATACCTAAAAGGGAAGACTGAATGTTCTCACTGCAAAAAAAAATGATTAATGTTTAAGATGATAAATAAGCTAAACATCCTGATTTGATAATTACATAATGTAACATGTTAAAGCATAATCATGAAAAGAGAAGGGACATCAGTACAGTAGGGGTAGCAGATCAAGGGAAAGGAAGGAAAACTGAAACTGGAGGACAAAATTGACTGAATTTTGCTATATCCATGTATGAATACAGCACAGTGAGTCCCACTTTCATGTATGATTATAATACAGCAATTAAATATATGCAAAAGGGGGAGCAGCCAAGTAGAGGAAGGGAATTAGGGAGAAGAAGGAAGGGGGGTAGAGGAAGTGCTGAGGAATGAAATGAAGAAAATTATGTATGTGCATAGATGAATATACATGTGAACCTAGTTGTTATGTATCCTGTTACTTGACTAAATAATTTATCAATTCTAACAGTGTTCTGGGGGAGCCATTAGTTTTTTCTACATAAATAGAATCATGACATCCTCAGGAATAATTTTACTTCTTGTTGTCCTAAATGCATGCCTTATGTTTTCCTCTTGCCTAATTTTTCTATGACTTCTAGAACTATGTTGAATAAGATCAGTGAAAGTGGACATCCTTTGCCTTTTTCCAGATTTTAGAGAAAATACTTGCAACTTTTCCCACTTATTATGATGCTTGTCCTAGAAAGCCTTTAGTATGTTGAGGGATGTTCCTTCTATTCCCAGCTGTAGACTTTTTATCATGAATGGTGTTGAATTTTGTCAAATGCTTTTTCTGCACCTATTGAGATGATTCTGTGATGTTTTACATTCACTCTGTTGATAGGAGGTATCACATTTCTTATTTGCATCTGTTGACCCATCCTTTCCTCCTTGGGATAAATCCTATTTGATCAGACTGAACAATTCTTTTGCCATTGGATTTGCTAGTATTTCATTCAGAAGTTTTTCACCTATGTTCATTAGGCATACCAGTCTGTAGATTTCTTTTTGGTTGTTGTCATCTTCGTGTCTAATTTTGTCAACAAGGTCATGCTGGCTTCATTGATGAGTTTGAAATTTTCCTCTCTTTTAATCTTTTGGAATAGTTTGAGAATTAATTTATTTCTTTTTGAAAATTCTGATAGAGACTATCAGTGAAGTCATCCAGTCCCGTGCTGTTCTTTTTGGGGAAACATTGTATTGCAGATTCAATCATGACTTATTTTTTCATCTGCTTAACTTTTCTATGTCTTTCACCATTGTATGTATACAGTTGTTCATGATTCTCCATAATAGTATTGTGTATTTCTGTAATGTCAGTTGTAATGTTCCCTTTATATATTGGATTTCATTCTTTTGAGTCTTTTCTCCTTTTCACTGGTTAGTTGGATTTTCTTTTCTTTTAATTAGTCTAATTTCCATTAGACTAATAAAAATTTGATCAACTTTCTTTAAATTTTTAAAATTGTTCTTTATTTTATTGATTGTGTATTGTTGTTGTTGTTGTCTTTTGTCTTTATTTCATTTGTCTGGCCTATCTTTATTTCTTTGCTTCCACTAATTTTAAATGTGGTTTGTTTGTTTTTGTTGTTTGTTGTTGTTGTTGTTTTTCTAGTTCTTTTAAGTTATTTTGCAATATAGGTGCTTACTGCTAAACACTCCCTGCAGTGTTTTTGCTGTATCCCATAAGTTTGTTTTTGCTGTTATCCCATAAGTATTTCCATTCCTGTTTGTTTCACCTTTTTAAAAATTTATCTTTTGAGTTCTCCAATAACTTATTGATCATTCAACAGCATAATTTTAGTTTCAATGTATGAGTACAATTTCTTTTTCTTTTTTTTTATAACATGAACTTTTTTAATTTTTTAAAATTACTTTTAGTTGTTAATGGATCTTTGTTTTATTCATTTATTATTTTTATATGTGGTGCTGAGGATTGAACCCAGGGCCTCGCACACGCTAGGCAAGTGCTCTACCACTGAGTTACAGCCCCTGCCCTGTGTACAATTTCTTCTAATGTTCCTTTTTTATTAATTTCTACCTTTATTCCATTTTGTAAGTGGAGATACACAGTATAATTTTGATCTTTTTAATTTGCTTAGATTTATTTTGTGTCCTCATATGTGTCTATCTTAGAGATGTTCCATGTGCTAATGAAAAGAACGTGTGTTCTGTTACTGTTAGATAAAGTATTCTGTACATGTCTGTTAGGCTCATTCAGTCTAATGTATGGTATAGTTTAGTTTAACTGTGATATTTCTTGATTTCTTTGTTGACTTCTTTGTCTGAATGTTCATTCCAATAATGAAAATGCCTTGCTAATATTATGTTGGAGCTTCTCTTTCTGTCTTACTTATTATTTACTTATTCATTTATTTTTTGTTGAGTTTTCTCTCTTTTTCTTTTCATTAGGGTGGCTAATTGTTGATCAATTTTATTTATTTTGCCAAAGAACTACCTTTTTGTTCTGTCAATTTTTTGAATTGTTTCTTTTGTTTCACTTTTACTGATTTCAGCCCTGATTTTAATTATTTCCTGTCTTCCACTTCTTTTGGTGTTCCTCTTTTTCTAGGACTTTGTGATGTTGTGTCAGGTCATTTATTTGCTGACTTTTTCTTCTTTTAATAAATGAGCTGAATGCAATGAACTTTCCTCTTAACACTGCCTTCATAGTGTACCAGTGATTTTGATAGGTTGTATCAGAGTTCTCATTTACCTCTAAGAATTTTTTATCTTCTCCCTGATGTCTTCTGTTACCCATGCATCATTCAATATCATATTTAGTCTCCAGGTGTTGGAGTAGCTTCTATTTTTTTATTTGATCACCGATTTCTAATTTCATTCCATTATGGTCTGATATGATTCAGGGTAGCATCTCTATTTTTTGTATGTGCTAATACCTGCTTTGTGCATAACATATGGTCTATTGTAGAGAAGGATCCATGCGCTGCCAAGAAAAATATGTATTCATATGTTGATGGATGAACTATTCTGTATATGTCTGTTAATTCTAAACTATTGATTGTATTACTGAGTTTTATGGTTTATTTGTTTAGTTTTTGTTTAGAAGATCTCCAGTGATGAGAGAGATGTGTTAGAGTCACTCAGTATTATTGTGTTGTGGTCTATTTGATTCTTGAAATTGAAAAGGGTTTGTTTGATATACATGGATGCTCCATTGTTTGGGGCATAGATATTTATGATTGTTATGTCTTGTTGATGTCTGACTGCCTTAAGCAGTATGAAATGACCTCCTTTATCCCTTTTGACTATCTTTGGTTGAAATCCACTTTATCTGATATGAGGATGGAAACCCCTGCTTGTTTACACAGTCCATATGAGTGGTATGGTTTTTTCCATCCTTTCACCTTTAGTCTGTGGATGTCTTTTTCCAAGATGAGCCTCTTGAAGGCAGCATATGGTTTGGTCTTTTCTTTTTTAATTCAATCCGCCAGTCTTTTAATTGATGAGTTTAGGCCATTCATGTTGGGATTATTAATGAAATATGGTTTGTATTCCCAGTAATTTTGGTTTATTTTTGGTTTTTAACTTGACTTGGTTTCTCTTTTGATTGGCTTTTCCTTTAGTGTAGTTCTTCCCTTTGACAATTTTCATTGATATTTTTCATTTTCTTTGTCTCTTGATAAAGTCTTGAGTGTTTCTTTAGTGGCTCCAATGACATTAACAACCACACATTGGTTCTTCCCAGATTTTCTCAGTTTTCCAGCAAAACTGAAAGATTTTCCATCTTTCTGCTCTGTTTTCTGCTCCTGATTATGACAGTAAACTTGAGGATGGTGAGAACACAAGTTAAGAGAATAATTCTATAAAATGGGCCCACTATGCTGATCCCCACATGCTTTCTTTGCCAAAAAGAAGTTTGCCTGCAGCCCTGCCTGGCCTAAGAGAACAAGATATGTCACATTCCTCAGAAAACTAGCTGTTGCCTGCAAGGAATTGCAGGCATTAAATAACATTGATAAGAGGAACCCAAGTTACTTGAAGAAAGGACATTCTGTGACCCTTTCACAAATCAGATTCTGGAAGGTAAGGATAGTTTCTTCTAACTATAAAAATCTATAAGAATGTATGGTTAAGAATCCAATTAGAAGTTGGAAGATGGCATCCTAGACAGATGTGGCATTCCTAGTCTCTCCAGGACCAGGTTTTAAAGTAGTGGAAACACTGTTTCTCAGTGAGTTTTTAGAGGATACCCAACAGCTGCCTGCAGGCAGAAACTCCACTCACATGCCCACAGGATCACCAGGCCCCAGCATTTGCACAGGACTCCAGCCACAAGCTGGCACAGGACCCAGCCACACACTCCAGCACAGGATTCTGACCGATTTCCCATGCAAAACCCATTCCCAAATAGGATCCCCAGCTCCAGCACCCACAAACTCTGCAGAACTTCAGGTTGCCCACCCACACAGGACCCCTGGTTTCTGCTCTTGTGTGGATCTCCATCTACCAGGGCAGAACCTCCCTGTTCACCTACACCTGGGGACACAGGACAGGATTCGGAGACAAACTTTTACTTCTGCACAGCACACCACAGAGGTGCATCTCTGAACACATCACCCAACACCACTGCCTGCCTTGGCCCTTCACCCTATCTCTGAAGTAGATGGATTTTTTCCTGAGACTACAGCTTCACCATCTTTTACCTGAGCGGGCAGATACCAGTAAGCAATAGACAACTCCACCTACTGGAAGAGAAGGGAAGCAATCTGTTTATTTACATTGAGACTTTTTATTTTTTTCTTTTTATTCCTTTTTTGTCTTTCTTCTTCTTTTTTTCTGTTTTCTTCCTTTCTTTTCTTTTTTTCTCTCTCTTGCTATTTTCCCATCCTTACATCCCCAACATTTGTGAAACCAAGTATTTTTTATGCATTACGCTACTGTGGACCAGGATATCTGATTAGTATATTACAATTGTATTATATAGTCTCATAACTTCCACCTGTACGTGTTTTATTTTCTTAATGTTTATGTCTCCTCGTTAGTTGTACTTTATTTTCTTCCTACTTACTTGTCTTCCCCAAATCTCTTTCTCTCTTTTCTACTAATAGCCATCTTCTTTTGGATTCCTCTTTCATGCTTTCTAGGATCTAATAACTATATCCTCACTTTCTACCTCCCTAACATCTCATCCTACACCCCACCCCTGGTTCTCTCTAGCCCATGAGCAGAAACTGTAGACCCTTGTGCAAACCTATTGCTTACATAATAGATGTTAATTGAACCCATAATTTCGGTATATTGTGACAAATCTGTAAGTGTATTTAGGAGCTATTAAGAGCTACTTGGTTTAAAACTATATATTGTTTGTATTGAAATCTGTTAATATTGGTCTACCCCTTAAAGGAGAGGTATTGGACCCCTATAGGGAATCTATAAGCCTATAGGATAAAAACTGTAACACTTCAGATCTGCAGTGCAAGAGGGGAAGACACACAAACAACATGAAAAAACAAGGTAATAAAATGCCGCAAACAAACCAAGATACTACACTATTAGAATCCATGGTCAGCACAGCAGAAGAAATGTCAGAGAAGGAATTCAGGATGTACATAATTAAAATGTTCTGTGAATTACAGAATGATCTAAGAGAGAAAACCCAGGCATCCAAAGATCTTTTTGATAAAGAGCTACAGGAAGCAAAAGATGACTTCAAAAAGGAGATAGAGATTCTGGAAAAAAAAACAAACAGAAATCCTTGAAATAAACAATAAACCAAATTAAAAACTCAATAGAAAGCATCACCAACAGATTAGATCACTTGGAAGACACAACCGCAGACAATGAAGACAAAATATTTAATCTTGAAAATAGAGTTGACTACACAGTGAAGATGGTACAAAACCATGAACAGAACATCCAAGAATTATGGGATAACATGAAAAGGCCAAATTTAAGAATTATTGGGATAGAGGAAGGCATAGAATTTCAAACCAAAAGAATGAACAATCTATGAAATGAAATGATATTAGAAAATATTCCAAGCATGAAAAATGAATTGGATAATCAAATACAAGAGTTTTACAGGACACCTAATGTACAAAATCACAACAGATCTATACAAAGGACATCATAATGAAAATGCCTAGTATTCAGAATAAGGAGAGAATCTTAAAAGCCACAAGAGAAAAGAATCAGATTACATATAGGGGGAAACCAATTAGGATCTCTGAAGATTTCTCAACCAAGAACCTAAAAGCTAGAGGAGCTTGGAATAACACATACCAAGCTCTGAAAGACAATGGATGCCAACCAAGAATTTATATCTAGCAAAATTAAGTTTTAGATTTGATGAAATAAAAACCTTCCAAGATAAACAAAAACTGAAAGAATTTACAGCAAGAAAGCCTGCACTACAGAACATACTTGGCAAAATACTCCATGAGGAGGAAATGAAAAACAACAATGAAAATCTGCAAAGGGAGGAACTATACTAAAGGAAAGGCCAATCAAAGGAGAAACCCAGTCAAGTTAAAAACTAAAAATAAATCAAAATGTCTGGGAATACAAACTTTATCTCAGTAATAACACTGAATATCAATGGCCTAAACTCAGCAATTAAAAGACCTAGACTGGCAGATTGGATTTTTTAAAATAACCTCAAAATATGCTGCATAGACTCATGGCATAGAAAGAGACAGTAACAGATTGAAGATGAAAGAATTGAAAAAAATCTATCATTCACATGGACTGCATAAACAAGCAGGGGTTTCCATCCTCATATCAGATAAAGTGTACTTCAAACCAAAGTTAGCAAAAAGGGATAAAGAAGGTCATTTCATACTGCTTAAGGGAATCATACATCAAGAAGACATAACAATCTTCAATATCTATGCCCCAAATATAGGGCAGCAATATATGTCAAACAAATCCTTCTTGACTTCAAGAATCAGATAGACCACAACACAATAGTAATGGGTGACTTTAACACAGCTCTCTCACCACTGGATAGATTTTCCAAACAAAACTAAACAAAGAATCTACAAAATTCAATAGAACAATCAACACTCTAGACTTAACAGGCATATATAAAACATTCCATCCTTCAACAAACAAATACACATTTTTCTCAGAAGCACATAAATCCTTCCCCCAAATACATCATAGGCTTTGCCAAAAAGCTAATCTTAGCAAATACAAAAAAAAAAAATAGAGATACTACCGTGTATTCTACCTAACCATATGGAATGAAATTAGAAATTATTGACAGTTTTTTAAAAAGAAGCTACTCCAACACCTGGAACTAAATAATATGCTATTGAATGATGCATGGGTAACAGAAGACATCAGGGAGGAGATTAAAAAAATTCTTAGAGGTAAATGAGAACCCCAATACAATATGTCAGAATGTCTGGGACATGATGAAGGCAGTGTTAAGAGGAAAGTTCATTGCATTAAGCTCATTTATTCAAAGAAGAAAAAGTCAACAAATCAAAGAATTGACACTACATCTCAAATTCCTAGAAAAATAGGAACAAACCAACACCAAAAGAACTAGAATACAGGACATAATTAGAATCAGGGCTAGAATCAATAAAATTGAAACACAGGAAACAATTCAAAAAATTGACAAAACAAAAAGCTGGTTCTTTGAAAAAATAAATAAAATTGACAAAACCCCAGACTACATAATGAAAAGAAGGAGAGAGAAAACACAAATTACTAAAATTTGTGATAAAAAAGGAAATTTCATGACAGACTCTGCTGAAATATAGAGGATAATTAGAAACTATTTTATCTATATTCCAATAAAATAGAAAACACTGACAAATTTCTAGAGACATATGACCTACCCAAACTGAACCAGGAAGACATTCATGACTTAAACAGATAAATTACAAGCAAGGAAATAGAAGATGACATCATGGGCCTTCCTACCAAGAAAGGCCCTGGGCCAGATAGATTCTCAGCTGAGTTCTACAAGACCTACAAAGAAGAACTAACTCTAATATGCCTGAAATTATTCCATAAAATAGGAAAGGAGAGAACCCTTCCAAACTCATTCTACAAGGCTAGTATCACCCTGATACCAAAACCACACTGAGACACATCAAAAAAGGAAAATTTCAGACCAATATCCCTGATGAACATAGATGCAAAAATTCTCAATAAAATTTTGGCAAATTGCACACAAAAGCATATTAAAAAATCGTGCACCATGATCAAGTGAGGTTCATTCCAGGGATGCAAGGTTGGTTCAACATATGGAAATCAATTAATGTAATCCATGACATCAATAGACTTAAAGATAAGAATCACATGATTTTATCAATTGATGCAGAGAAAGCATTTGACAAAATACAGCACCCTTTCATGCTTAAAACACTAGAAAAACGAGGCATAGTAGGAACATACCTCAACATTGTTAAAGCAATCTATGCTAAACCTAAAGCAAAATCATCATAAATGGAGAAACATTGAAAGCATTCCATCTAAAAAACTGGAACAAGACAGGGATACCCTTTTCACCACTCTTATTCAACATAGTCCTTGAAATTCTAGCCAGAGCAATTAGACAGATAAAAGAAATTAAAGAGATACAAATAGGAGAAGAAGAACCCAAACAATCATTATTTGCAGATGACATGATATTATACCTGGCGAATCAAAAAATTTCACCAGAAAATTTCTAGAATTAATAAATGAATTCAGAAAAATTGCAGCATATAAACACAACACCCAAAAATCAAATGCATTTCTATACATCTTCAATAACCCTCTGAAAGAGAAATAAGGAAAGCTACTCCATTCACAATAGCCTCAAAAAAATAAAATAGTTGGGAATCAATCTAACAAGCAAGGCGAAAGACCTCTACAATGAAAACTACAGGACACTGAAGAAAGAAATTCAAGATCTTAGAAGATGGAAAGATCTCCCATGCTCTTGGATAGACAGAATCAATATTATTAAAATGGCCATACTACCCAAAGCACTATACAGATTAAATGCAATCCCAAATAAAATCCCAAAGTCCTTTCTTATAGAAATAGAAAAGACAATCCTGAAATTTATTTGGAAAACTAAGAGACTCAGAATAGTCAAAGCAATTCTCACCTCAGTAAGAAGAATGAAGCAGAAGCCACCATAATATCAGACTTAAACTATACTGCAAAGCTTTAGTAACAAAAACAGCATAGTTACTGGTGCCAAAATAGACATGTAGACAAATGGTACAGAATAGAAGACACAGAGACTAACCCACATAAATACAGTTATCTCATACTAGACAAAAATGTCAAATACATACACTGGAGAAAAGATAGCCTCTTCAACAAGTGTTGCTGGGAAAACTGGAAACCCATATGCATAAAAATGAAACTAAACCCCTATCTCTCACCATGCACAAAACTCAATGCAAAGTGGATCAAGGACCTAGGAATTAGAGCAGAGACTCTGAGGCTAATTGAGGAGAAAGTAGGTCCAAATCTTCATCACTAGAATTAGACCCAAATTTCCTTAACAAGTCTCCTAAAGCTCAAGAAATAAAATCAAGAATCAATAAATGGGATGGATTCAAACTAAAAAGCTTCTTCTCAGGAAAAGAAGCCGTCAATGGGATGAACAGACAGCCTACATTCTGGGAGCAAATTTTTGTCACATGCACATCAGATAGAGCATTGATCTCCAGGATATATAAAGAACTCAAAAAACTTAACACCCAAACAACAAACAACCCAATCAATAAATCGGTTAAGGGGTTGAACACACACTTCTCAGAAGAAGATATAAACTCAATCAACAAATATATGAAAAATGTTCAACATCTCTAGCCATTAGAAGAAAGCAAACCAAAACTACTATATGATTTCATCTCACCCCAGTCAGAATGGCAGTTATCCACAATATAAGCAACAATAAGTGCTGGTGAGGATGTGGTGAAAAAGGCACACTCAAACATTGTTGGTGGGTCTGCAAACTGGTGCAACCAATCTGGAAAGCAGTACAGAGATTCCTTAACAAACTTGGAATGGAACCACCATTTGACTCAGTTATCCCACTCCTCAGCCTGTACCCTAAAGACATAAAAGCAGCATACTACAGTGACATAGCCACTTCAATGTTTATAGCAGCACAATTCACAATAGCTAAACTGTGGAAGCAACCTATATATCCTTCAATAGATGAATGGAAAAAGAATCTGTGGTATATATACACAATGGAATATTAGTCTGCAATAAAAGAGAATAAAATTATAGCATTTGCAGGTAAATAGATAGAGTTGGAGAACATCATGCTAAGTGAAGTCAATCCCAAAAAACCAAAGGCCAAATGTTCTCTCTGATTAGTGGATGCTGATACATAAGGGGTGGGGGGAGCATGGGAGAAATGGAGGAACTTTGGACTGGATGGGGGAAGGTGGGAGGAGGGGGAATGGGAGTAGCAAAAATGGTTTAATGAGATGGACATTACTACCCTAGGTACATGTGTGAAGACAAGAATGGTGTAACTCTTGTTTGTAACCAGAGAAATGAAAAATTGAGCTGTATATATGTACTATGACTTGAAATGTATTTTAAAAAAATTTAAAAATTGATAATAAAAAAATAAATAATCCACTTTGAACCAGTCAGCATGGGCAAAGATTACCTAGAGTTGCCATGGCCGTGGGGACTTGAATGTCTCATGTCATCTTTCTGTCACTCAAAAATCAAGCAGTAGACATAGGTGGGACATGCTGGAAATATCTCTGGGATCACCAATAATACTGGAGTGCAGGAGAGGCACATTGTCCTTCTTCTCTCTGAGAGAACCCACTTCCTCCCTTGAGAGTGTCCCCTTTCCTTTTTCCTTTTTCTTCAATAAACTCATTCTTGTACTCAGATTGACATGTCTGAAATCTTCCTGACATGGTCACAAGAATGAGGACTTGAAGGGGGTTCTTTGGACAGCCTTGTTTCTTGGAAGGCCCCAGCTCTGTAACAATACTGAGCTAAAAACAAGACAGGCAATCAGTATAAATAGATGATAGGGTCTAGACAGGAAGATGTGGGCTGGTTCAAAAGGAAATAGAATGCTAATACCTCCAGAACACTTCTCCTTCATCCTCATCAGTTGCCTTGGTTACCTGCCTCCAGGGAATTGTTCCTCCCAGCAAAGAACTCTTAATGAATACAGGCTCCTTTCTTGTCTTTTCAGGCAAATATGGAAAACAGGAAGAGGCAACCTCTGAACAGCTCTCTCCCTGTCTTTGGTCACCATGTAGCCAGCATAAGCAGAAAGGAAAATTAAAATATATAAAAGGGGCAGGACACCCTCATCCCTGGGGCACCAGCTCTGGAACTCCTCCTCTGCACAGGACTGACAGAGTGTCTGTCTCTTATTCTTTACCTAAAACTTTTTACTCTTGCTTCTTGCCTTGCCTGGATATTTCTTGGGTATTGCATGTTCAGTCTCAACACCAGCCAAAAGGGAACCCGATTCTGATTTTCAAGACCAGGTTCAACACTATAATGCCTAAAAATTTCTTGTGTCAGATTAAGAAGTCCATCACCTTCAAATTCAGCCTCACAGAAAGTTTCAGAAAAAGGAAAAAACACAATCAACTTTATAGCCAGTATATAACATGAATGACCTCTAGTCCAATATGCAATAAACCCATTCTTCTCTGAAACCTCATAACCCCAGTCTTGACTGTCCACTGTCCTATCAGCATTCTGATCTTTTGAACTCCCACCAGAATTACCCACTAAGGTCCACTTACAACGTTATAAAGCTTTTCCAGATTGCATTACTAAACTTTCTAAAATTCCTCTCTCAAATTTCATGAAGTTCCAAAGGCTTCTGAACCACATGGTCAGGTTAGTCACAGCAATGACTCCACTTTTTGGTACCAATTTCTGCTTTAGTCAGCTTTTTCACTGCTGTGACTAAAAGAACTGACAAGAACAATTAGTGGAAGAAAAGGTTATTTGGGGCTTCACTGTTTCAGAGGTCTTAGTCCATAGGTGGCCAACTCCAATCTTTGGGACTCAAGGTGAGGCAGAACATCATGGCAGAAGTGTGTGGCATAGAAAAGCAACTGGGAACATTGCAGCAGGAATCAGAGAGTGTTCCACTGTCCAAGGACAAAATATATCCCTAAGATACTCCCCCATGACCCACCCCTCAAGCCACACCCTTTCTGCCTTTAGTTACCACTTAGTTAATCCCTATTATGGGAGTAATTTACTGATTAGGTGAAGACTCTCATAACCCAATCATTTTACCTTTAAACCTTCTGGCATTGTTCACAAATGGTTATTGTGTGTTGTACTGCAATAAACAAAGGAGTGAAGATGTCTCTAACATTCAGATTTCATTTCACTTGGACATATACCTGAAAATGAGATTGTTGAATCATATAACAATTCTATTTTTAAATGTTTTGACAAAATTTCATACTGTTTTCTACAATGGCAGTGCTAATTTATATATGCACCAGTTTTATGCAAGGGTTGCTTTCTCTCCACAGCTTTACTAGCATTTGTTATCATTAATGTTTTTGAAAGTAACAATTTGAACCTGACTGAGGTGATTTTTCATTGTGATCATGATTTTCCTTTGTGATTCAGTGATTTTCTCTAAGAATATTTTGATGACTGGCTTTTTATTTTTGGTGTGTCTATCATAGATTTTCTCTTAGTGCCTACCATTAGGCTTATTAGAAATATCTTTTGATACACAAAGTATGTTGAAACAATAAAAGTTTAGCATTGGACATAAAGACAGAAGAAAGAAGAAAAGATTAAAATTACTAACAAAAACTGTACATTTGCTCTCCATTCCTCACATTTTGAATTTTTGATGCCCTGTTCTACTTCTTTCTATGTTGTCTATTAATATAATCATGGGGTTTTTTATTATTTTTTTGTTTTTTAAACTTCAAGCTAATGATACAAATGTCTACATACCATGTTTTAACTATTTTATCATTCTGAATTAGTCTGTACAGCTACTCTTTCTACTGAGTTTTCTTTTTGTAGAAATAAAATAAATTTCTTTTAAATGTTTTATTGGTGCATGTTAATTACTACTGAGACTCCTTATGATATGCTCCTCATGAGTTTTATACCTTCTAATAACTTCTTCATACTTATTAACATCTCTTTCACTTTGAAGAATTTCTTTTAGCAATTTTGTGGAACAACTCTGATGGTTATAAATTATCTATGCTCTCTTTGTCTGGAAATGTCTTTATTGCTCCATATTTTATGGGTTTATCATTATAGTTACACATAATAAAGGGGTTGATTTGGATAAAATTATATGTACATGGAGTATAAATTTCTCCACTTCAGTACCTAGTTCTTCCTCTTTTTCTTTCCTTGTCCCTCCTCATGTTGCCCTTCTCCTGGTCTTACTTCTCTTTATGTACAGTTTTTTAAAATTAGTGCTTTAATTCACTGTGGTATATTCATATATGTGTGTAGCATAATTTGGCCAAATGTATCTCTCCATACATTTGCATGATACATTATTTCTAGGTGGCAGGTTTTTCCTTCAGTGCTGTGAAAAATCTCAGGTCATTCTCTCCTGGTCTGTAAAGTTTCTTCTGAGAAGTTTGCTGTCAAACAAATTGGGACACATTTATATATTATATGTTTCTTTTTTCTTGTTGCTCTGAGAACACGATACCTTTAAACTATGAAGGCTTAATTATACTATATTTGGAGGCAGAGTCAGTTGAGATAAATCTGTCGGTGACCATTGAACTTCTGCTGACAGGATATTTGTTTAATCCTCTAAGTTTTGTGAAATTTTCCTTTATGGTCTTTTTAATGAGCAATTTATTTCCTTTGGCCTTTTCAATCCCCCTTCAACCCCAATAACCTGAATATCTGTTCTTTTAATGTTTTCCAAAAGTTTCCATAAGTTTTTTCTTTGGTTATATCAAAATATATTTACCCACTCCCCAATTATTGGATATTTGCAGTTTCACTATTTTATTTTTTAAATTTCTTTATTCTAATTAGGTATTAATGACAACAGAATGCATTTTGATTCATTTTACACAAATGGAACACAAATTTTCATTTCTCTGGTTGTACACAATATAGAGTTACACCATATGTGCTGTCACACATGAACCTTAGGAATTTTTGTCCATCTCGTTCCACCATCTTAATTGCCTCCATATCCCATACCCTCCCTTCCCTCCCCTTTGACCAATGTTTCTCCATTCTTCCCATGCCTTCTCCCCCACTATGGATCAGCATCCACTTATCAGAGAGAACATTCAGCCTTTGGTTCTTTGAATTTGGCTTAGTTCACTTAGCATGATGTTCTTCAATTCCATACATTTACCTGCAAATGCCATAATTTTATTCTCTTTTATTGCTGAGTAATATTCCATCATGTATATATCCCACAGTTTCTTTTTCCATTCACCTATTGAAGGACATCTAGATGGTGGTTTCCACAGTTTAGCTATTGTGCATTGTGCTGCTATAAACATTGAAGTGGCTATGTCACTGTAGTATGCTATGTTAAGTCCTTTGGGTATAGAATGAGGAGTGGGATGACTGGGTCAAATGGTGGTTCCATTCCAAGATTTCTAGGGAATCTCTATACTGCTTTCCAGATTGGCTACACCAATTTGCAGTCCCACCAACAGTGTATGAGAGTGCCTTTTCCTCCACATCCTCACCAATGCTTGTTATTGTTTGTATTCTTGATAACTGCCATTCTGACTGGGGTGAGATGAAATCTTATAGTAGTTTTGATTTGCATTTCTCTAATGACTAGAGATGTTGAACATTTTTTCATATATTTGTTGATTGAGTTTATATCTTCTTCTGAGAAGTGTCTGTTCAACTCCTTAGGCCATTTATTGATTGGGATGTTTGGGGTTTTTTGGTGTTAAGTTTTTTGAGTTCTTTATATATCCTGGAGATCAGTGCTCTATCTGATGTGCATGTGACAAAAATTTGCTCCCAGAATGTAGGCTGTCTGTTCACCTCATTGATGGCTTCTTTTCCTGAGAAGAAGCTTTTTAGTTTGAATCCATTTCATTTATTGATTCTTGATTTTATTTCTTGAGCTTTAGGAGTCTTGTTAAGGAAATTGGGGCCTAATTCAACGTGATAAAGATTTGGGCCTAGTTTCTCCTCAGTTAGGCACAGGGTCTCTGGTCTATTTCCTAGGTCCTTGAACCACTTTGAGTTGAGTTTTGTGCATGGTGACAGATAGGGGTTTAGTTTCATTTTGCTGCATATGGATTTCCAGTTTTCCCAGCACCATTTGTTGAAGAGGTTGTCTTTTCTCCAGTATATGTTTTTGGCACCTTTGTCTAGTATGAGTTAACTGTATTTGTGAGGATTTGTCTCTGGGTCTTTTATTTTGTACCATTGGTCTACATGTCTATTTTGGTGCCATTACCATTCAATTTTTGTTACTATTGCTCTGTAGTATAGTTTAAGGTCTAGTATTAATATACCTTCTGCTTCACTCTTCTTGCTAATGATTGCTTTGGCTATTCTGGGTCTCCAATGAATTTTTCCATGGATTTTATTATCACTTTTTCTATTTCTATAAGGAATGACATTGGGATTTTAATTGGAATTGCATTGAATCTATATAGTGCTTTGGGTAGGATGTCCATTTTGACAATATTGATTCTGCCTATCCAAGATCATGGGAGATCTTTCCATGTTCTAAGTTCTTCTTCAATTTCTTCCTTCAGTGTCCTGTAGTTTTATTAAAGAGATCTTTCACCTCTTTTGTTAAATCGATTCCCAAGTATTTTATTTTGGACCCTTTTAGTTAAGAGTTTTTCAATTTTATTTTTTCAAAGAACCAGCTTTTTGTTTTGTCAATTGTTTGAATTGTTTCTTTTGTTTCAATTTCATCAATTTCAGCCCTGATTTTAATTATTTCCTGTTTTCTATTCTTGTGGTGTTGGCTTGTTGCTCTTTTTCTAGGGCTTTAATATGTAGTGTCAGGTCATTTATTTGTTGACTTTTTCTTCTTTTAATGAATGAGCTAAATGCATTGAAATTTCCTCTTAGCACTACCTTCATAGTGTCCCAGAGATTTTGATATACTGTATCAAAGTTCTCATTTACCTCTAAGAATTTTTTATGTCCTCCCTGATGTCTTCTATTATCCATGCATCATTCAATAGCATATTATATAGTTTCAGATGTTGGAGTAGCTTCTATTTTTTATTTTATCATTGATTTCTAATTTTATCCCATTATGATCAGATAGAATATGGGGTAGTATCTCTATTTTTTTCATATTTGTTAAGACTTGCTTTGTGGTATAACATATGATCTATTTTGAAGGATTCATGTACTGTTGAGAAAAAAAGTGTATTCACTCTTTGATGGATGGAATATTCTATGTATGTCTGTTAAGTCTAAATTATTGATTGTTTTATTGAGTTCTATGGTTTATTTGTTTAGTTTTTGTTTGGAAGATCTATCCAGCAGTGAGAGAGTTGTGTTAAAGTCACCAAGTATTATTGTGTTGTGGTCAATTTGATTTGTGTCATTGAGAAGAGTTTGTTTGATATACATAGATGACTCCAATTGTTATGTCTTGTTGATGTATGATTCCCTTAAGAAGTATGAAATGTCCTTCTTTTTCCCTTTTCACTAGCTTTGGTTTGAAGTCCACTTTATCTGATATGAGAATGGAAACCCCTGTTTGTTTATGTGGTCCATGTGAGTGATACGTTTTTTCCCACCCTTTCACTTTCAGTCTATGGATGTTTTTTCCTGTCAGATGAGAGTGTCTTCTAGGCAGCATATTGTTGTTGCTGTTGTTTTTTTTAATCCAGTCTGTCAGTCTGTATCTTTTAATTGTTGAGTTTAGGCCATTTTAGGCCATTCACATTCAGGGTTATTATTGAAATATGACTTGTAATCCCAGTCATTTTGGTTTATTTTTGATTTTCACCTTGACTTGGTTTCTCCTTTGATTGGCCTTTCCTTTAGTGTAGTTTCCCTCTTTGCAGATTTTTATTGTTGGTGATCATTTTCTTATGAAATATTTTTCCAAGAATGCTCTGTAGTGCAGGCTTCCATGCTGTAAATTCTTTTAACTTTTGTTTATTATGGAAAGTGTTTATTTCATCATCAAATCTGAAGCCTAATTTTTCTGGATATAAGATTCCCCATTGGCATTCATTTACTTTCAGAGCTTGGTATATGTTATTCCAAAATCTCCTTGCTTTGAGGATCTGGGTTGAAAATCTGCTGAGATCTGAATTGGTCTTCCCTTATATGTTATCTGATTCCTCTCTCTTGCAGCCTTTAAAATTCTATTCTTATTCTGTATGCCAGGCATTTTCATTATAATGTAACTTGGTGTGGATCTGTTGTTATTTTGTACATTTGTCCTGTAAGCCTCTTGTGTTTGATTTTCCAATTCATTCTCCATGTTTAGGAAATTTTCCTATATTATTTCATTGAGGAGACTGTACATTTCTTTGGTTTGAAACTATGTACCTTCTTCTATGTTGATAAATCTGAGATTTGGTCTTTTGATACTATCTCATAATTCTTGATTATTCTGTTCATGGTTTCTTACTATCTTCAGTGTTTGATCAACTTTATTTTCAAGATTGTATATTTTATCTTCATTATCTGAGGTTCTGTTTTCCAAGTGATCTAGTCTGTTGGTGATATTTTCTATTGAGTTTTTTATTTTGTTTATTGTTTCTTTTATTTCAAAAATTTCTGAATTTTTTTTCACAATCTCTAGCTCTTTCTTAAAGTAATTTTTTGCTACCTGTATGTGCTCCCTTCTTTGTTGGAGTGATCAATGGTTGCCTTTATTTACTCTCATCTCTTTATTAAAGTGATCGATTTTTTTGCCTGTGTTTTCTCACTTAAGTCATTCTTTAATTCACAGATCAGTTTAATTATGTACATTCTAAATTCTTCTCTGACATTTTATCAAATGCACTGTCAATGGATTCTATTATTGTAGTATCTTAGTTTTTTTTTTAAATGATGTGCTATTATTTTTTTTTATATCTTTATTTATTTTATGTGGTTCTGAGGATCGAACCCAGTGCCTCACATACGCGAGGCAAGCGCTCAACCGCTGAGCCATAACCCCAGCCCCTCTTAGTTTGTTTGAGACACATTCTTCCCTTGTTTTTTCATGTTAATTATGTGTTTTCTTTTCTTGCAGTGCCAATCTGAGGTATCAGGTTTCTATCCTATAATCTTATAGTGACCCTACTGATTACCTGTACCTCACCTTGAGGTTGACTTCCAGTCCCCCGTAGGTGTCTCCAGATGGATGTTACTGCAACTAAAGATAGTGGCAGTGGCAGTAAAGGTAACTCAAGATAGCAGTGGGTAGTCCAACATGGATGCAAACACTTTCAGAGATGGAGCTGAAAGGATGGGAATTAGAATGGCTTTAGGTTGATTTATCAAAGATGCAGTGCTGTGGCATGCTGAGCTGTGGTGGGCCACTCCATCCAGGCCCTGTCTGTTGTCCAAAGGTGGAGGCTACTATATGGCAAGAGCTATGGGGATGGCTGCAGTGTCCCAAGATGGATACTGGAAGGGAGGACAGTGCGGACCTCCACTCTGTGCAGGGGTGGTCCTGGCCTGGGCTCTCACACAGGCCTGTGGGGGCAGTCCTAGCCCTGATCTTTGCCTGGGTTCCCATGGAGGTCCCCAGAGGCAGTCCTTGGCCTGGGTCTGGGCTCCTACCCATCGACAGGGGCTCTTGCATAGAATAGGGGATGGTCCTGGACCTGAACTTGGCTGGGCTCCCACAGAAGTCCCCAGAGGTGGTCCTGGGTGTGGGCTTAGGCCTGGGTTCCCATATGGTGGCATGGGCTCTGGCACAGAAAGGTGGATGCATTCATGGGCCTAACTTAGGCCCTGGCTCCTACAGGGGTCCCAGGATGTGGTCCTGGACCTGGGCTTGGGTTCCCACATGGGTTGGTGGATTGGTGGGGGCAGTCCTGGGCCTGACCTTGGCTGCACTCTCATGGATGTCCCTGGAGGAGTTCCTAGGCCTTGGTCTCTCCCATCAGTTTCCTTCATTCCTCTTTGTTCTTTTATTTAGCTCTGTTTTTACTATGCCTTTTCACATTATGTTTTCAAGACCACTAAAGCTTTCTTCTGTTTACTATATTCTGCTATTGTTGTCCTCTGTTACAATTTCCATTTTGCTTAGTATACTTTCCAGCTCAAGAGTTTCTATTTGCATTTTTACTTTGATCTCTCTGTTAAGTTTCTCTTTTAGAACACTGAATCACTTCTCTATGTTTTCTTGAAGTTTATTCAGGTAATATACTCACTGGTGAAATGTTGAAAGTTTTTTCTTCTAAGATCAGGAACAAGATAAGGATTCCTACTCTTACCAATTCTATTCAACACAGAAGATAGTGCTGGAAGCTCTTACCAGGTAAATGAGGTAAGAAAAATAAATAAAAGATATACAAGTCATAAAGGAGGAAGTAAAGGTGTTACCTCTTCTGACATGTATTGACACTTGCCCTCAGAGCAATGAAGTGGTCAACACATGGGCTGATCACATTCTTGAATCAAAAGGAGCCTTCAATTCAGGAGCTACAGACTGTAAATATTTTATTTATAATGTGCAGCAGCCCCATGTGCTAAGGAGTTCTGAATAGAGGACCCACAGTCTTGGCTGCAGGAGGCTAATCAAGAAGAGGAAAAAAACTCACCTGCCTCTGGGTGCAACAGGGCAAATCTGTAATTCTAGCAGATCAGGAGGCTGGAGCAAGAGGATTACTAGTTCAAAACCAGCCTTAGGAACTTAGGCCCTAAGCAACTTAGCAAGTCCAGTCTCAAAATAAAAAATAGAAAGGGTTGGGGATATGGTTTAGTGGTTAATAACCCCTGGATCCAATCTCCAATATTAAAAATTTTTTTAAACTCACTTGCCAATAAATATGAAGAAAATTTTTGAATAGATTTATCAAGATTAGGGAAAATTTTAATCCTTATTTCTCTGACAACTGGGTTATATTGCCTGTTCATTTGAAACTTAGAAAAGGAAAATGAGGATAGTATTGATCAGTCTCTTAAAATTTCTAGTAGGCTAGTATTTAGGCATAACATCTAAAAGAGTAAAAAGAATAAAAACTCATAGTGATAGGAAAAAAAACAAATTTCTAGATATTTTAAAGGTCATTAGTCACAATAAATGTACATGAATTCAACAATCCATTCCTGGTGTAATCAAATGGCACCATGAAAAAAAGTGGGAGAATAAAATCAGTGATACTCAATACTGCAAATGCATGCATGTGCTATTTTGTAGAGGACACCATGTTCCTGCACCAAGTTTAGTGACTTCTTCCCTCCATAGGTAGGATATGAAATGGTGGACCTCAGAGGGAGGCTCCCCTGAGAGAGCTATGTCTGTACCAGGTTCACCACATGGCTCCCTTCTGTCAGTCCCTGAGATCCCATAGTGACCTTACATGACATTATTTTAAAGAACATAGACTCTGAATATAGCCTGTGGACATCATTTACTTTTTCCTAGGTAACCTGTCTCTGGTGAACTTGTGTTACTCTTCAGCTGTCACTCCCTCAGTCATTGCTGGGCTCCTTCTAGGAGACAAGGTCATCTCCTACAATGCTTGTGCTGCTCAGATGTTCTATTTTGTAGCCTTTGCTATTGTTTAAATTTACCCACTTGGCTCTATGGCCTATGATCGCTATGCAGCAGCATGTAGGCCCCTGCACTACACCACCACCATGACAACTAGTGCAGGTACTTGGCTGATATTAGGCTCTTATGTCACTGGTTTCCCGAATGCCTCCATCTACAGTGGGAACACCTTCAGTCTTGTGCTCTTTCTGTCCGATATGGTTCATCCATTTTTCTGTGGTGTTCCAGCAGTCATGGCTCTTTCTTGCTCTAATAGACATCTTCATGAGTTGGTTCTTATTTACGTTGCCAGATTTAATGCGGTTTATTTTGCTCTTCTATTTACCTTAATATTCAACGTGTTTATTTTTATCACCATTCTAAAGATGCACAGAGCCAAAGGACATCAGAAAGCTATAGTCACCTGTGCCTCTCACTGCAGTACTATTTCCATTTTCTGTGGTACTGTAATCTTCATGTATTTACAGCTCAGTTCCATCCATTCCATGGTCACTGACCAAATCATATCTGTGTTCTATACGACAGTAATCCCCATGCCGAATCCTGTTGTCTATTGCCTGAGGAACAAGGTCAAGAGTGCATTCTTAAAGGTCAAGAGTACATTCATTTTTGGGAGGCAAAATAACCTTTAAAATTTTGATTTTGTGGTACACAACTCCTGGATCGGTTCCTCTCAGATGCTGTCTATGTAATGAGTTGCATTTTGTACCCACATAGAGGTTAAGTTCGTGAAGTGATATTGATACCTCTGCAAGTCACTTGTCTGGAAAAAAGTATTCTATCCAGAAATAAATACCTGAATGAGAATGGCTGAGTATTTTGCAGTCTGCTTTTGAAAATCCTCATGAATAATACTGATGTATTCATTTTACATGTGTTTTTCTATCACATGTCAATGCAAATATATATAAAATGGTGGTCATGATGTCATATACAGGTGGATATGGAAAATTTGCCTGAACTAACGGTGATGTTGCTATTTGTGGTGGCTAATTTTATGTGTCCGTCTGAGTTGTGTAAGAGATAACCAATGGGCAGTGAAACATGTTTATGCATGTGTTTGTATGTTTACCAAAAAGTCTAATATTTGAAGTAGTAGGCTGAACTTAAAGATCTGCCCTCATCCATGTACCTTCAAGCCTTTGAGGATTCCCTGAATACAACAAAAAGTAGAGAAAGCACTTATTCTCTGTCTGCCTCTCTCTGCCTCCGTGTGTGTGCCTATGTGTGTGTTTCTCTGTCTTTCTGTCTCTGTATCTGTTAGTCTTATAAAGCAGGAGGTTTCAACACAGCATTTGTAATACTGGGCTCTAATGTGCTGTATGGTTGTGACGTTCATGTGCAGCAACGTCATCTAACACAGATATTCACTTGCATATTTTTGGTGAAAGTTCTCCAGCTGGAAGCATTTCTAATTACTATTTTAATGATTAATGAGTGTTTCAGAATCATCTCAGATTCATGAGAAAATTTTAAAGATAGTGTAGAATGTCGACATATCACACCTTGGTAGGATCAATAATGGCTGCAAAAAAGATCTATGTCCTGATTCTGAAGCATTTCCATTTCAACATGGCCCAAAAGGACTGCAGATGTGGTTCTGGATTTTAACAATGAAAGATTATCCAGGATTATCTGTGTGTGAGCCCTAAAAGCAATCCCTTATACTTCACAGGATGGAGTTAGGAAGATTTAACTGTAGGAAAAAGAGAAGTTGGCAAAGTCACAAGGGTGACAGATTGAAGTGATGTGAGCACAGGCATACAATTCCACAACACCTGGAGGACAGAAGAGGCCAGGAATGCCATATCCCCTGGAGCTGATGAAGAGATCGTGGCTCTGAGTGACCACTGATCCAGCTCGTAGAGATGATTTCAGATTTCTAGTCCCCAGAACAATGGAAGAGTAAAAACAAGTTGTTGTAAACCTCCAAGTGTTAGTAGTTTGTTACACTGGGCTTTGAAATTTAATACAAATCATCACCAGTTTTCTTATGTGTTATACTCTTATATTGCTCTGAAATATATCTGTCAAGAATTTTTTTTTCTTTTTTTCGCACCAGGAATTGAACTCAGGGGTACTTGACCACTGAGCCACATCCCCAGCCCTATTTCGTGTTTTATGTAGAGACAGGGTCTCACTGAGTTGCTTAGCGCCTCGCCATTGCTGAGGCTGGCTTTGAACTCGCGATTCTCCTGTCTCAGCCTCCCAGAGTGCTGGGATTATGGGCAAGCACCACTGCGCCTGGCAGGAAAACTTTTGGATGAAGCCTCCTCTTCCTGGAATTTTATTTGTAGGAAGTTTTCATTGAATTGTTTCACTTTTATAAATACATTCATATTGTCATTCTCTGACGAGTTTTTAGCAGTATTTGTATTTTTAGGCATTTGTATTTTTATTTATGTTATTCGGTGTGTCAGTTGTTTTGTTATGATCATTCTTGTATGGTATCCAGCATGTTCATGAACAGTTAGTTATTGAGAGCATTTTTTATGAACATTTTGTATCAGGTTAGAAGTATATCCTCAATTTCATTTACAGTGTTAGTAATGTGAGTTTTCTCTCCTTTTCCAAGCTCATTCTGGAAAGGTTTATCATTTAGGTGTGATCTTGCCACAGAATCTGCTTTTGGTTTGTAGATTTTTCTTAATTATTCTATTTTGTTTATCTCTTTAACATTATTTTCTTTCACTACTTTTAGTTTGTACTTTTAAAAATTAAATCCTTCAGATTTGAAGACATGTTGTTCACTTGAGATTATCATTTATTTTTAATATAGGTACTCAGCAGTGAAAATTTTCTATCATCACCATTTTTCCATCTAATGTGGTATGTTGTGCTTTCATGTTCTCTCAAGTTGTTTAATAAATTCTCTTTCGATGTAGTTTTTACCCACTGACTACGTAAAAGTACATTATTTACATACATGTCAATACTCAGTTTCCTTATTATTGGTTTCTAGTTCAAATGTGTTGTTTAACTAGAATGTTGTATATGAGTTCAATCTTTATAACTTTATTGAGACTATTTTTGGCCTAATATCTAGCTTATCCTAGGAAATACTTCATGTGCACTTAAGAATTTCATTCTCTATATATGTTAAGATTTTTTATTTTGGAGATTTTTTTTCAATCTTCTCTCTAGCCATTTTTTCATTGCTGAAAATGAGATATTAAAATCCTCATTTGCTGTTGTAGAATTGTCTGTTTCTCCCTTTAACTTTTGCAGTATTTGCTTTATTTATTTGAGGCCTCTGTTGTTAAGTGCCTATATATTTATACCTTCAGGATTAATAAACCCTTTATTGATCTATACTTAGCCTATTTTAATCTTCAAATATTTTTAACTCATGATCTGTTTGGTCTAATATTATTATAGTACCAAAAATATCCTCTTTTGGTTTCCAGGAGCATAGAATATAGATTTTTTTCATCCTTTCACTTTTATACTATTTATGTCTTTTAATGTAGGTAGGTCTTTTGCAGACATTACACAGTTTAATCCTGTTTTCCTCAGCATTCTTCCACTTGAAGTAATCAAAGATAAGGAAGGACTGACTGACTTCTGTCATTTTGCTCTTTGCTGTCTATATATTTGCTGCGTTTCATTCCTCAAATATTCTATTAGAGTTCATTTTGTGTTTAATTGATTTGTAATTGATGCTGTGCATCTTTTGTTTCTGCAGTTCATTTATATATTAATCTTATTAATAGTTACATGACTCAGGATTCTCCATAGAAGTAGAATAAAATATGTCTGTGTTGTATGATGTGGTGTGTGTGTGTGTGTGTGTGTGTGTGTGTGTGGTGGTAGTATGTGTGTACACAGACAAAGAGGGGCAGAGACAGAGAGGAAGAAACAGAGAAAGAAACAATCGGTTATTAGGAATTCAGTCTATGCAGTTATGGAGATAGGTGAATCTGAAATTGGAGAGTTGGCCACCCAGTGAAGAATCCCACCAATATTATGGAAGACAACTGCCTCAACCATTGTTCACTGGTGTAAATGTTACTGTAGCCTGAAAACTTCTACCAAGTTGATACATAAAAACAAATCATCACAACTCTACCCTTTGTTCAACTTGGTGCTCACACATCTTTCTAAACCATACTTAAACTTCAAATAAAAACAATAAGATAATCTACAGCCATCTAACATAATAACTGCCCTGACACAACCCAGAACATACTAGACTTTCTTCAAGAGTATGCAAGGAACTTAGATGATGTTCAGACTTCCCCTTGACATCAAATAACTAAATAGTATGTGAAGGTAATTGTTTTTGATTTAAACAATCTAAATCAAAAGATCTTATGGTTCAAGATAATACGATAAGTCAAGGAAGAAAATAATTATTTTAGGTATTCACTCATACATCCATAACAAAATAAGGAAAAAATATGTCTTAAAATCATAATCATAATTTCATTATTTATGGTAGTTTGCAATTGTTTTGATGGCAAAAAAAATATTCTCTTTCCTATTGATGAAGATTGACAGAAGCATTTTGCTATCAATTGGCAAGATCAGCAATACAACATCAGTGTCCTACCTAAGGGTTGTATCGCCTTCCCATCCAGAAGATATGACATTACCTATGATATTGATGACATTATGCTGACAGGACCCTCTGAGCAAAATGTCAAAAGCATCCTAGAATTATTAATGAAGTATTTAAATGCCAGTGGTGTGAAATAAATCAGAGAAATCCTCAGAGCTTTCTACTCAGTGAACATTCTAGAGATCTAGTGGTATGGGACATGTTGAGATATCACTCCCAAGAAAATAGATAAATTATTTCATCTGGCCCCTGTTACAAAGAAAAAGGTGCATCACACCCAGTGGTCCTATTTATGTTCAGGAGATGATGTTTTTCATTTGGGTGTGTTATTCTAGCCCATTTACTGAGTAATCTGAGCTGCTAGGTTTGAATGAGGACAAGAACAGAGAAGGCACCTCAATACTTCTTGAATGCTCTGCCAGCTCCTCTGGCACTTGGGCCATGTGATCCAGCAAATGCAACTGCTCTTGAGTCGTCAGTGGCGGATAGGGACACTGCTCAGGACCTTTGATACCTATAAGTTAATTGCATGCAGTGCAGGTGGGATTTTAAAGAAAGCCCTGCCATCCCTTGTGGATAATTGCTCTCCTTTTAGGAAAGAGATATTGAGAGATAGAAACAGCTCTTGACCTGCTTCTAGACCTTGGTAGATACTGAAACCCCAACCATGGACCTCAAGATACCAGGCAAGCTCAGCTGCTTATCACAAGCCAGGTGTTAGTTGACCTGCCAAGACACACACTTGCGCATACACAGCAGCATTCCATTGTGAAATGGAGGTGATAATTTAAACCCCAGTTGGCCTCAAAGGCAAAGTAAGTTATACAGAAAAGCAGGTCAAAAGGCCAAAGCTCCTGCTCCTGCTGCAAGCCTTCTCTCCCAGGGCTGCCCTGTAGCCTCACAGGGAGCTCCCTAAAGTCAACTGACAGGGATAGAAGATTTGAAGCTGGTTTACAGATGCTTCTGCATGGCAGGATGGCACCACCCACAAGTGGCTAGCTACAGCAATAAAGCCTCTTCCTAGTCATTGAGGTGGAACTCAATCACCTCCAAAGGCTCCACATCTTAGCACAATCAGACTGGATCTTAGGTTCCAACATGGGGATTTTGGAGGGGACACACACTTCTAAATATATTATAGCACATAGTAACTCAGATAATTAGATTTTTAAAAACTGTTTTACTGAGGGTTTCTCTGTTGTCGGATCATACCATGGACTGCCATGCTCTCTTTACCACTGAAAACAGAGCTGGAAATGTAGCTCAGTGGTAGAGCACTTGCTTATCATGCACAAGGCCCTAGGTTTGAACCCTAGCACTGCCCCCCCCAAATACATAAAAGTATTAAAAACAGTCTTAAGTGCTTTTTAATCCAGTCAGTTTAAAAGACTGGCTCATGTGACTCAAAAGAATTTGCTCGTGTGATTATGAAGGATGAAAAGTCTAAATGTGCAGATGGGCAGCTTGCACACGCCCTGAGAGAGCCAATATTACACCTGCTGCCCTGAGTAAGGTGTAAGTGTGCTTGGGAGCGTGGGCTGAAAGGACCCTGTGTAAATGAGAAAAATTACTCTGCCTTTTTGCTGGAAAAGTTGAGAAACAGCTCTCTCAGACCAGAGTTGTGATAGTAATATTGGTGCATATTTAATAAGAAAAATTTGCTAAGGAGACTTTTTGAGATCTGCTAGAGAATGACCAAAAATAAAAGTTAATAATAATAATAATAATAATAACAATTTTATAATAGCAAATGTTGATGATGATGCCAAATAATTAAGTGGCTGGCTGGTGGGAATTCAAATTGGGAGAATAACTTCAAAATACAGTTTGATAGTTTCTTAATCAAATAAAGAATACTTGCCAAATGCCTACCATTTCACAAGCAATCTTGACTCTTAATATATTTACTCACATGAAATCCTGGATCCACACCCCTTTCTTGTGCAAATGTTTATTGATCAGCCTTATCTATAACCACAAAACACTAAAACCAACATAAATGTTCAACTGCAGAATCAAAAACCCATAAAGTCCACATAATGGAATATTACTCTTCAATGAAAAGATTCTCCCATCACACAGGTGGCAATAGGGACAGACCTCCAATGATAAGACAAAGATGCCAGATGCAGAGACCAAATATTCTAGGATGTGGCTAAGTACACTCTAACAAAGGCAAAATCACGGATAAAATCTTTTTCACTCTGTGGATGTCTTTGTCTGTAAGGTGACTCTCATAAACAACCCAATCTGTCAATCTATGTGTTTTGATTGAAGAGTTTAGACTGTTTACATTCAATGTTATTCAGCTTTCTTGATGCCAGGCACAGCACATGGGGAAATTTCTCAGAGAAGTTTGGATGAGTTGTTCTAGGTGATTGTCAAAGCGGTTACATGACTACACAATAAAAAAAATCCTAAGTCTATATAGTAAAATATGTGGACATTGCTGTATGTAAATTAGAATTCATTTAGAAAATCTAAAAAAAAAAAAAACTAATACCAAAACATGATATACAGTAAAATAACTAATTGAATCCCCACAGACTGTTTAATTGCTTCTTCCTTAAGAAAGCAAAATTGGGAGCTGGAGCGGGTCTCCCCGGGGAAATCTTTAGAGATCTCCGAGTCTCTATAATTCTCTCCAGATCCTCATGCATTTGCCTCTGAAGTCCCAGCATGACTCGACATCACATAGCTTTAGGAGTACTCCATGGTATGCTGTGAAGACAATCATCGCGAGCACAATCAGGCCTTCTTCTGACCAGAAGATTTACTGTGAGCCTTCAACCATGGTCAGGGAGACACTCAACCATGAAAATTACATCAACTGACTTTTAAATGATAACTTCTCACAGGATATTTTGTAGAACTCTCATTTGTTATAGATAGACACATTCTATGAATTATGTGAAAAATGTCATCTCACCGTGTTTATTTTGCCAATGAGAAGATAAGAGATTTTTCCATGAAACAGTGTATTAAATTAAGTAAATTCCATGTTAATGTTCTTTCCTCTGTTTTTCATGTTAATGTTCTTTCCTTTGTTTTTCTATGTCTTAGACAACTTGGAAAATCTGAGGGTAACCTGGGAGAGATCCTCTAAGAGAAGGTATGAGGTACTCCAAGGCGGAATATATGATCACACTGATATCCCGTGTGGAACATTCTTTGTCCCCCAGCAAGCTGGTAAGCCTATGTGTTCTGTGTACCTTGCTCTGTGATTCATGCAGAAATAGGGGCAGCTGTCCTACTGAGGTTATTTAAAAACAGAAAGAGGCGGCTTCAACATTTTTCTAAGAATTGAGAGGAATCTGTTATACAATCGTCACAAGGAGGCCAGGGATTCTCTCTAGTCACATGAACAAAAATAACACATGACAATCTGATGAGCTAGTGATTTTTCTTTTTATCATATACTCACCTAACATGGGATATAAAAACCAAAAAGCAAAGCCAAACCAAAAAGAAAAAGAAAAACATCCAGAAATGTGAAATGATCTTCTTAAACTCCTAAAGAATTAAAAATCTCTGAATTGCATTTTAGTTTTCTCCAGTAATCTCATATATGTATTTTACTCTATCTATATGAGATTGCTGACAATAATGTGGCCAAAGGCTACATCCTTTTATTATGTTGAGGATAGTCTTAAAGCTTGATTTTTGAGTCTTTCCCATACTAATTGTACAATTTCAGAGGATCAGGTAACTTCTTAAATCCTCAAATTACTTAATGATAAAGCAATAATAATACTACCTACCTCACACACACACACAAGCACACACACATGCATACACATACACACTAGAAAGCCCTATCGTTGGGTATAAAATTTATATTTATGAATCTTGATCATGCGTTTTAAATATCAGTCAACATAATATCTTCATGGGACAGGCTCATAAAGTCATAACTTAGAGTTTTAAGTTAAATTTTAGAAGAAAGATAGTAGGAATATTAGTTTGGGATAGGTATTCTTCCATGGGTTCCATTCAAATTAAAACTTCACCAGGTGTGGTGGCACATCCCTGTGGCCCCAGCCTTCTGGAGGCTGAAACAGGAAGATCACGTGAACCCAGGAGTTGGAGACCAGTCTGGACAACATGGCAAGACCCAATCTCAAAACAAACAAAAAAACAATTAAGGACATTTAAAATATTGTTACTGCACAGTAACAGATTCACATAAAATATTTCAAAACAGGGACCATGCCACCAAAGCAAGTCTGTGAAATGAGACAAACCATAATGTGAGAACTTCAAGTCCTGGTCACTGTGATGTGGCTGTGGGATGAGAGTATGGCCACTGCATCCTCTTGGCAGCAGCAACCTTGCTAAGCACTAAGCACCCAACAGTGACACAGACACAATTCTAAGGGATACTCACTTCTTAGCAGCAAAATGGATAAATTCTTTGCTTCCAACTTTAAATAATAAATTGTTTTCTAAAAGTAAAATACTTGAGTTTTTGAACAGTCTGATCCCCTTCTTTGTTAGTTTTTGATTGACCCCACTGAGGAAGCATAACAAGCCATAAAATGTGAATAAACAGAAATTAAACCAAAGAAATAAAAAATAAACAAAAAATAATTATTTTACTCAAATTAAAATATGCATATTAAGGAAGAAATTTTTTAAAAGAATGCCTTACATGGAAATTCAGGGGTAGCAATCCTATACTTGGAGCAAGGAGAGAGAGAAAAATACTGAGGAACACAGAAACTCTCTGTGGGACTAGTTAGTGGAAGAAAAGGCAAATTTGGGAAAAGCCCTCAATACTATAAACACCTGCCACTTAAGCTCTGCATGACAGCATCCACCTTCAAACCAACATAAAGACCTTTATTAGTTCCTCCTAACAATAGCATGATAGCTTCACTCATCTGATTTTCCTTGAAGCCAGCATTCTCTTGTCTTCTATGTATTACATTATTTAACTCTCACATTAATACATGAGAGCAGTTCACATTACTGTCTTTATTTTGCAGATGGACATATTATATACAAGGGAGTGGGGTTAGAACCAGCGACTCCTCTGGTAAATGGTAGGATGAACACACACAACTCTTCCAAAAACGGGAGCTCTGTGTCTTCCATATCTCAGAATTGCTCAGCAGGTTAAACATCCTCCAACCACCCCGGTTATCCCACCACATCTACCAGGCATAGAGATGAGCTATGATGATGTAAGAGCTAAACCTTCCTTGACTGAGTCAAAGCTTATAGTTTCAGCCTCATCACCGCCAACGTATGTGGGTGTGCTGGGGATATCAAGCCCAAGATTGTGAGGGGAAGGTTAAATTGCAGTTCAGAGACTTAGATCCCTTAGACTTTATTTAGATCCCTTATGTAGTTGAAAGTATGATTTATTTCACTCTTCTGATCTTTATGTTTGCTTAATGTTTGACCCTAATGAGAGGAAAATATGTAATCAATGAGAAGAAATCACCAGCTAGTCACTCACTTGGTGTCTTGTGAAAACCCAAAATCTGACTTTGAACCAGAGAAGACAAGGAAAAATGTTTACTGAGTGAATTTCAATTTGATTGGAATTCAGTGTAGACTCAGCATGGGCTTAAGGTGGGCCTGGATCCAGAGCAGATATTTCTCACTGATACTTGAGTAAATATAATAAATTAATCTCTTATGCCTCATAAATTATATAAATGTAATAATCATCCAAACTTGTAATACTGAGAGCAAAGAGTGAATCATATCCACAGTGTCCACAGCAGTTCCTATATGGTGGGCAACATGGAAGTGTCCGCATTTACTGAGCTCAGAAGTGACTTAGCAGATCCATTGATCCATGTAAGCCCCTCTCTTGTTACCAAATATTCTGCAGCTTAGTTTACAATATATGAAATTTTTATATTGGGTAGATGATCCATTCATATTTGTCAAATTCAGCAGTATGTAACCTTGTGTGCATTTAATGCATTGAATGTAGTTTTCAAGCTCATATTTTTTGGAAGAACTCAAAGAACTTTTTCCTGCAATGAAAGAATAAATCTTACTGACATGTTCTGATTTTTAATTATTTTTTTAGTTTTTTGTTTCTTTTTTCTCATGTTTACAGAGCATCCAGTGATTCCCAGATTACATCAATGGAGAACAGGACAGAAGTGACACAGTTCATCCTACTGGGACTGACCAATGACCCAGGTTTGCAGCTTCCACTCTTTGTGACCTTCCTCCTCATCTACATCATCACTCTGGCTGGGAACCTGGGGATGATCCTGTTGATTGTCTTGGACTCCCATCTCCACACTCCCATGTACTTTTTCCTAGGTAACCTGTCTCTGGTGGACTTCTGCTACTCTTCAGCTGTCACTCCCACAGTCATGGCTGGGCTCCTTCTAGGAGACAAGGTCATCTCCTACAATGCTTGTGCTGCTCAGATGTTCTTTTTTGTAGCTTTTGCTACTGTAGAAAATTACCTCTTGGCCTCCATGGCCTATGATCGCTATGCAGCAGTGTGTAGGCCCCTGCACTACACCACCACCATGACTACAAGTGTGTGTGCGTGTCTGGCCATAGGTTCCTATTTCTGTGGTTTCCTGAATGCCTCCATCCATATTGGGGACACTTTCAATCTCACCTTCTGCAAGTCCAATGTGGTCCACCATTTTTTCTGTGACATTCCAGCCATCATGGTTCTCTCTTGCTCTGATAGGCATGTTAGTGAGCTGATTCTTGTTTATGTTGTGAGTTTTAATATCTTTTTTGCTCTCCTAGTTATCTGGATATCCTACATATTCATTTTTGTCACTATCCTAAAGATGCGCTCAGGTGCAGGACATCAGAAAGCTATATCCACCTGTGCCTCCCACTTTACTGCAGTCTCCATTTTCTATGGGACAATTATATTCATGTATTTACAGCCCAGCTCCAGTCACTCCATGGACACAGACAAAATTGCCTCTGTCTTTTATACAATGATCATCCCCATGCTGAACCCAGTGGTCTATAGCCTGAGGAACAAGGAGGTCAAGAGTGCATTCACAAAGATTTTGTTTGTGGCAAAATAGATTTTAGAGTGTTGATTTTAGTTATATAAGATGTGCAATACCTTAATTCCTCTCAAATATTCTTCAGGAAATGAGTCATTATTTTAAGGCCCACATTGAAGTTAAGTTTCTGAAATTATACCCTTACCTCTGTAAGTCTGTTGTATATATATTAAAATAAACTTTATGTAGCTCATAAAAATGGCTAATACATTGGTGTCTGCTTGTCATTGCCCTTACAAAGAATATTGTTGTGAATATTTTAATAGGCAATACATAGCCACTTCTGTGTCAGCAGAATACAGAAATTCATTATTTTCTGAACTTGCTATCATCATGTAAATATTTTCATCTGTTTTCTATAAAGAAATCATTAATTTTAAAACTTGGCATGTGTGCAAAGTTCAAAGATCAAGAATAGGAGGGAAGCAGTAAAGACATTACTTGTTTATTAGCATTATGATGATTGTATTTATAGCATCACTTTATACTTTCATCTGTGCAAAGATAATTAATTCAACCTACAATATCTGGAAGGATGATTAAGACCATGGGTTTTCCGCAATCATTCATGGGTTTCAGTCTCATTCATGAGCTAGAAATAGTACTGCAATAAACGTGGAGTGCAGATATCTCAACACAATGATTTAGTTTCTTTGAGCATATATTCATGTCATAGCTTAAATATTAGATGTCCCTAAAAGATTTTGTAAGACTTAAATATTAGATGTCCCCAAAAGATTTTGTAAGCAGTACTTAGTAGAGTGAGATGATCTCTCATTGTGATTTTGATGGACATTTCCTTAATGATTAGTGATGCTGAGAAATTTTTTCTTGTGCCTGTTGGCTCTTTATTTCAATTTTTGAAAGGTGCCTATTCAGGTCTGTTGCTCACTTTTTATTAGTTTTGATTTGGGGGGGGGTTTGGATTTTTTTATTTGCTATTGAGTTGCTTGAGTTTCTTGTATATCCTATTTGGTACCCGCCACCTTATTGGATTTGTGGGTTTTTTAAAAAATGTGTTCTCCCTTTCCATAGTTTGTCACTTTGTGGTGTTAACAAGTGCCCAGTAACAGGAATGGATGAAGTAAATATGATATACAGTCATATATCACTTAATGCTTTCTGAGAAATATGTTGTGAGGTGATTTAATCATTGTGTGACAGTGCTACAGCATTCACACACAAACCTGGATGGTATACATAAACCACTTGATGTGTCCTAAGTGTATAGGAGCTCTCTCTATACCTTCAGCACCTCCCCTCCCCTTTCCTCACCCCATGCTGGTTGGCTGCCTTTAGCGCCTCCCCTCCCCCTTTTCTCACTCCATGCTGATTGGCTGCATGCCTGACACAGAGCAATACCCCATTGGCTGTAACCTCAGGGCCATGATTGGTCCAAGGGCCCTATATAAACTGTCATAGTTCCTGAAATAAATGGGTTCTGCATTTCTGTCTGGCAGAGCAGTTTTACCTAACTCCCAGTGTCTGTGTGAGTGACTCCTCAATCTTCCACCCCATACCCTCATCCCATGGGACCCCATATTACCTTTCCTAAGGGCTCCATGCCTTTGTCCCCCCAGGACCCGAGCTTGTCAGGCATGACATAAACAACATCTGGCACCCAATGTGGGGCTTGAACCCACGACCCTGAGATTAAGAGTCTCATTCTCTACTGACTGAGCCAGCCAGGGTGAGGAAAGGGGAGGGGAGGCACTGAAGGTATGGAGAGAGCTCCTATATTTCCCCCTTTTTACTTTTATTTGAAAGGTCAGCAAAGCCTGTTTGGCCCATAAGCAAGCATGTTGTAGAGATCTGTGATATCTTCCTCGTGGAAGATAATCATTGCCCTGGATTTCCAAACTCCTACATGTTTCACATGAGCGAGGGGCAAATGAGACTGTGCCTGTCTCAGGTTTTGCCCATCTTTCAGAGCATCTTACCCATCATTGACTAACCTGCACAACATAAACAACATAAGTGCAATTAAGAAAAACAGTAAACATGAGATTTTGAAGCTGCTGATGGCATAACAAGGCATGCCATTTTACAGCTAGCTACTTATTTTAATAATTTCAAGGAACACACTCTAAAGTGATGATTAAAATATGGTAACTATATAATCTAGTAACAGTCCTTTATTATCATTATCAAGTGTCATGTACTGCACATCATTGTATGTGCTCTACTTTTCTATGACTGAAAGAACAGTAGTTTTGTTTTCACCAGCACCACCACAAACACAGGAGTAACATTTTGCACTAAAATGTTATGAAAGCTACATCACCGCACAATAAGCACTTTTCAGATCCATTATAACTTTACTGGACCACCATCATATAGTCAGTCTGTGATCTACTGAAATATCATTGTGTGGAGCTGACTGAATGTACACACTAGAATACTATGCAGCACTTAAAAAAAAGACTGAGGTCCTGTCATTTTAAGCAACGTCAGTGAAATTGAGGGCATAATAGGAAGTGAAAGAAGCCAGGTATCATTTGATTTCACTCAAGTGTGGAATCTTTAAAAACATAAAATAAGAACTGACCTCATAGAACAGAGTAGAATTGTATTTACCAGAGGCTAGAGGAGTAAAGGAAGAGAGATACAGGGAAATGTTGGTTAATGATCCCAAAGTGACAGCTAGATAGAAGGAACTCTGTCACACAGAATGGTGATTTATATTCATGTATTTCAAAATACCTAAAATGGAAGACTGAATGTTCTCACTGCAAAGAAATGATTAATGTTTAAGATGATGAATAAGCAAAACATCCTGATTTGAGAATTACATAATGTAACATGTTAAAACATAATCTATACCCCATAGATATGTACAGTTTTGTGTGTTAAAGTCAGAAATAAGTGAATGAAAAATATTTAATAATAAGTAACACAAAATGTGAAAAGAAAACATTGAAAAATCTTGGAAATAAAAGATATAACAATTTATAAAGTCCTTTAAATGAATGGAATGAACATTAGATAAATCAAAATTGAATTCAAAATTAGAATTTGAATATAGAGGTTAGAATTTTAAAACACTGAAAATACAACACAAGAGCAATAAAGAAAGCACAAGAAAGAAAATTGAAAGTAATTTTGAGGCAGGGAAGATTGAAAAATTGCAATATATAATTATATGAACTCCATAAGGAAAGAATAGAGATAAAAGGAGAAAATAAATATTCAAATATTAAATGGCTGAATATTGGCCATTTAAAGTCCAAAGAATCATACCAATTTTTGAGAAATTCATTTAATATTTTTTCCTGTTGGGTCACATTATGGTGAAAACTCAAAAACAGTACAAATACAAAAATTTTAGATGCCAAAAAGAGAAATATACATCATAATAAGTGACCTGACATTATGTAATAATTGTACATATTTATCATGTACAGTCTAGTATTTCAGTACATGTACACAGTGTGTACGTATGAAAGAAGGTTAATTATCACTTTCATGTCCTTATCATTTCTCTATGTTTGGAGGCTTTGAGTTCCTCTCTTCTAGTCCCTCATAATAGGTTATTGTGAACTATAGTCACCCTCAGTCACTGTGATGTAGAACATTAGAACTTATTCCTTTTATCTAACTCTGTTCTTCTCTATTCCATCCCCCTGACTTCCTTTCTCTGTGCTACTGCTCTCCTTTATATTTTCGTAAAATATTTTTTTCTTGTTTTTTCTCTCTAGCCTTCATGAGAAAAAAAATGACCCTTAATTTTCTGAGTGTGCTTAAATTTTATTAATATAATCCTTTCCAGTTCTATTCATTTTTCTGCAAATTACATAATTTTATTTTTATTCATGGTTGAATAATATTTTACTATTTATATATTTTCTTTATGCATTCATTTGTTGACAGACACCTAGTCTGGTTCCATTTCACATTTCCATTGTGAAATGTGCTGGTGTAAGTGTAGGTATGAATGCATATTGATAATATGCTGACTTTAATTCTTTAGAATAAATACAGAGAAGTGGTATAGCTGAGTCATATAGTGGTGCCATTCTTATTCTTTCAAGAATATTCTTTACCCCTTTGGCCTTTTCTAGCCCCCCTTGGACTCCAATAACCCAAATATTTGTTCTTTTAATGGTTTTCCAAAAATTCCTATAAATTCTTCTTCATTCTTCTTTGTACTTTTATTTCACTTTGTTTTGACTATGTATTTTTAGTCTGTTTTCAATACTATTAAACCTTTATTCTGTTCGCTATATTCTGCTATTATTGCCTTCCATTAGTTTTCATTTTGCTTAGTGTATTTTCAGCTCAAGGCTCTCTATTTGAATTTTTACTTCAATCTCTTTGTTAAGTTTCTCTCTTAGAACATTGAATCACTTCTCTGTTTTCTTGAAGTTTATTCAGTTTTGTTAAATCGGGTATTTTGAATTTTCCACCAGAGTCTGCAGATTTGAGTTGTTATGAGGTTGGATTTAGCAAGTTAATTTGTGTTAAATGAAGTCATGATTCTCCAAACATTCTTGATGTTTATTGACATGCAAAGTTGTGTGAAAAATGAATAAATAAATATATTTCAGTCTTTATAATCTGGCTTTATTTGTGCCCATCCTTCCAGAAGTTGTAAGTAGTCAGTTTATATTCCCTGAGCCCATAGACTCATTATTTCAGGCCTAGATGTTTCCCTAAGTCCAGGTTTGCCCTGAGTCTACTTTTAGTGTGTTACCATTATTTCAGTGTTAGAAGTTGCCTCAAGCTCATGTTTGTCCCAACAAATGTTAGTCCCAACAGATGTTTGTCCCATCTTGTCTCCAACAGATGTTATTCTGAACAAACTGTGGGTGTACCTGAAAAGAGTTATCCACTCCTGAAAGCCTCTACCTGGGCCTAGGTATCTCATTTACAATCACAACTTGTATTCAGGTACAGGAAGGATTCTTTTATATTTTGGACTTCTCCATGGAGAGAATGAACCAGGTTCTTATGGGAAGACTTGGATCCCCCTTCCCTTTTCTTGTCTCCAAAAGACAATTGTTCTCTCCATGTTATACTGCGTACTTATCTGTGAATGGTCCTAGGTAAGAAATGGGGTGGGAAATGCCCTGACTACTACTGCAACAAGATAGGGTTACAATCAGAGCTCAGAGACAATGGAGACCAGTGGAGCATAGAGTCAGTAACAAGATGCAGAGGTGGGCTCATGGACTAAGACTACTGCAACCAGCATATGTGATGCTGATTGGAGTAAGAATCCAATAGATCAGGGCACAGCTCTTCATCTGTATTATGTTCAGTATAGAAGTTTTGTGGATATGATCCCAGTGACAGGGACCATTAGGACTTGCCCAGTGTCATGTTTTACCATCCCAACACCAAGTTTCAAGGCACAGTCCTGTTTCCTATTTTTGCTTCCCTGCACTACCCACAGGCTTATCCCTTGCTCTGCTTCATTAAGTTGGAATAAATGTGGTGGCATTCCTTTGGACATACAAACTGAAAGTAAGCTGGATTATACCTGAGTTTCACAACCATAGGGACCTATGTACTTTTATATATATGGGATGAAGAATTCCCTCAATGTAATGTACAACATGAAGACTATAGTTAGTAATAATGTATTTGGAATTTTTGCTAAATGAGTAGATTTTAGATGGTCACCACATTTCTTCCATATAAGAATAGAATAGCCACATGGAATGCTAAATAGGTTCATTTACTTTACTATAACTAACCTTTTTCATTGTGTATGTGTGTGTGTGTGTGTGTGTGTGTGTGTGTGTGTGTGTTTTAAACTATTATAACTGCACTAATGCTCAAGGCAGAAAGGACTTCATAAGAATAGAAAATGTTAAGCCAATATCCTTGATAAAAACATTTGCAAAAATTCTTAACAAGGTACTAGTGTACTGCATTCATCATCCCATTAAAAGAACCATTCACCATGATCAAATGGCATTCATCCCAAGGATGCAAGATGATTCATCACCCTCAAATGAATAAATATTATATGTCATATGAAAACTGCCTGATCACCATGATCACCTCATTTAAAAAAATGCAGCAAAAGCATTTGACAAAATTCAACATCTTTTCATGACCAAAATCTTAACATAACAGGATTGTATCTCAACCTAATAAAACCCATATATAAAAAGTCACTAGGTAACATCGTACTCACTGGTGACAAGTTGAAAGTTTTTTCTTCTAAGATCAGGAAAAAGATAAGAATTCCCACTCTATTCTATTCTTATTCTATTCAATTCTATTCAATTCAATTGCTACTCTTATTCTATTCAACACAGAAGATAGTGCTGGAAGCTCTTACCAGGTAAATGAGGTAAGAGAAATAAATAAAAGGTATCCAAGTCATAAAGGAGAAAGTAAAGACTCTATTTCCTCTGATATATATTGCCCTCAGAGCAATGAAGTGGTCCACACATGGGCTGATCACATTCTTGAATCAAAATGAGCCTTCAATTCAGGAGCTACAGACTGTTAATATTTTATTCATAATGTGCATTGGTATGTGCAGAGACACCGTGTGCTAACGGGTTATGAATGGAGGACCCACAGTTTTGGCTGCAGGAGGCTAATCAAGAGGAGGAAAATAACTTACTTGCTGCTAGGCACAATAGGGCACATCTGTAATCCTAGTAGCTGCAGAGGCTGAGGCAGGAGAACCACTAGTTCGAAGCCAGCCTTAGAAACTTAGTCAAGCCCTAAGCAACTTAGCAAGTCCAGTCTTAAAATAAGAAAGTAAAAATGGTTGAGAATGTGGTTCAGTGGTTAATAACCCTTGGATCCAATCTCCAGTATTAAAAAAAAAAAACCTCACTTGCCAATAAATATGAAGAAAATTTTTGAATAGATTTATCAAGATTAGGGAAAATTTTAATCTTCATCTCCCTGACAACTGAGTTATATTTGCCTGGTCATTGTAAACTCAGAAAAGGTAAATGAGGAAATTATTTAGCAATCTCCCAAAATTTCTAGTAGACTAATATTTAGTTATAACACCTAAAAGTAAAAAGATAAAAACAAAATTAAAATGTCATGGAGATAGAAAACAAAACAAATTTTCAGATATTTTAAAGGTCATTAGTCACAATAAATGTACATGAATTCAACAATCCATTCCTGGTGTAATCAAATGGCACCATGCTAAAAAGTGGGAGAATAAAACCAGTGACAGTCCCACAAATGCATGTGTGTGCTATTCCACAGAGGACACCATGTTCCTGCACAAAGTTTAGTGGCTTCTTCCCCCATAGGTAGGATGAGAAGTTGTGGACCTCAGAGGGAGGCTCCCCTGTGACAGCCATGTCTGTAACAGGTTCACCACATGGTTCTCTTTTGTCAGGCCCTGAAATCCCACAGTGACCCCACATGACATTATTTTAAAAAGACTAGACTCTGAACACAGCCTATGTCATTTACTGAAATAAATGCTATTTTCTTATTATATAGCAGTCCCTCCCCAAACTGCATATTCATAGTTAATCTGCAACCACAGGCAGGGAAAATGGCCTTAAGATCAAAATTGTATTGGTTCATGTGGAAAAGATGATCCCTAAGACTGTATGTCCTCATCCTCATTTGCTATAGACAGACAATTCTGTGATGTACATGAGAGAGTAATTTTATTATTTCTAAATCACAAATAGGAAAACTGAGCTCAGCAGAAGGTACTTCACTCCTCTGAGTAAACAGATTCATGGTAGATACGATACTTAAAGATTAGCTTCCTAATGCTACCTTTCTGATGCTATTTGTGAATTTGGATCCTTTTGACCAATACACGAGAGAGGGAGATTTCTCCAATATTATTTATTTATTCTTGCAGAGAAGAGTTTCTGATTTCAGATGCACAAGCTTGCTTTTCCCTTCTTTTCAAGCTGCAAGGTAAGCTCCTATATTCAATAAACATTTTTAGTGAAGAATGTAAATTGATGCAAAATAATGGAACAACTATGTCTTATGTGAGTTGCTTTAGTTCAAATCTAGCTGAACACTTTATTTCAAACCTTGATATGAGTCTAAAATTCAAATAAAATGAATATTTTATCCAACAAATAATACAAGTGATATTTGTAAAAAGCCATACTACCTTCCTTAACAGGAAGAGCAGAACATGGGATAGATGAAGCTTTTCTTGAGCAGGTAGTGAATTCATTCTGTCTTATCGAAGGGGTAACTCACCAGAACACTGAAGTAGCACATTTTCAGGCACCCAGAAAATTCATCACAAAACTACCAAAATCCATACTCCTTTTCATTTTAAGTCCCCAAATCTCACCCTTTCATTGCTTGTGCACACAGTAAATCTGACAGACAGAGATGTAAGGCATATCCAATGCAATCAATTATACATGGATTTGTATCTTGAATAGCTTGTGCTGGGTTTGGAATTTTAGAGTAGCATATAACTTCTCAAATCTTCTGTTTTCTTTAACTATAAATGAAGTTACATTCATATGTTTATGAGAGTATTATTAATACACACTATCTCCTCTCCTACTGTATCTATTATTTATCACTTATTTGCCTATTATCATCTATATGAGACAAATTTCAAATAACAAGTTAAGTTTAAGCTGTTACTAAACTAGGTAGACCTTCCTTGGAAGATGAATTCATGTCAGGTAGGTGAACTTGGACAGGTTTAGACCTCTCTCTGCATCTCTTCTACAGATATACAAAGAAATACAGATAACAATTCCTCAGCTTCAAAACTCTTTAATGCTGATAACTTACCTACTATATGTTGATTTCATTAGACTGGTGCAGCCTGAATAATGACCATTGAAATATCCACTTTACAATTGCTGAAACTTATAAATATGCTGCCCTACATGGTAAAAGGGACTGTGCACATATGATTAAGTTAAATATTTTGTGATGGTAAGCTTTTCTAGGTTGTAAAGCTAGGTCTAATGGAAACACACTAATAATCATAGAAAATGTGTATACACACACATACACATGCATGCATATGATACAATCATAGCTTATATTATTTTGTGTATCACAAATACAATTGTGTCATTGACAAACAATTTAAATCTAGAAATTTAAAATAATTGGAGCCAGTAAGCAGGCAGTAAATAGTGGCTACTAAAGAATGAATATCCTTCTCAAGGCTCCAGGGGAAAAGATTTAAACATCATGCCTACTCAAGAGCTAATGTGACAGTGTTAACTCCGAGCAGCGAACCTGCAACCCCCAACATCTGTGATTCGGCTTAGCACTGATGGCAATGTAGGTGAGGATGAATCCAAAGGGGACTCTTTTAACACAAGCCAAAATGTGGGTCTCCAGGAAGATACTAAACAAAGGAGGTCTTGAAGATCCCTTGAAGAACCAATGTCTCCAGAGACTTAAGGACAGCTGTTATGTGATGTAAATACACCTTTTCTCAGAGCCCTGGATTTTACACCATACTGTATTTTTCCTTCAGAATTGATTTTGCTGGCTGTACATGCGTCTAATGCTGCAGTTACTGTACTGCATTCACCATGAATTTATTTGAGAATCACTCTTCCATGCAATAATTAGGCGTGTTACAACAGAAAAAATGACTAAGTGTAAATTTATTTTTTTTTGACTAAGTGTAAATTTAATAAAATTAAAGTAGATTCACTTTAAAACTGATGAGATAGATGCGTTTAACATATCAACATTAAAAATGTATACATATATCAAAACATCACTTTACCCCATTAATATGTTATAATTTTATGTATTTATATATCACTTAAACAATAATTTATATTTTTAAAAAACCAGTTCAAATTCACCAATAGCATATAAGTTGGGAACCAATCAATCTAATGGGATTGATGAGAGGATTAAGTGAACATACACATATATGTACATAGTTCCTTATGTGTGAGAACTTCAGAAGTGTAAGCAGTTAGACTAAAAAGATCTTAAACTGGAAAAAGACTTCTTATAAGCATGTGACCTTGAACAACTCCCATTCTTTCCTGCCACTTAGTTAACTCATTCAGAAATTGAACAAGTAGATACTGCTTCTTCATAAGTTATCCACGAACTTATGCACAGATAAGTTATTCACGAAATTGCATCGTCATTCCGTGCTTTAGATACAAAGAATATTGAAAGAAAATTATTATTAGAATAAAACTATGCTTATACATTTCAATTTTTGTTTGACTGATTTTGTTCATCAACATATTCTTTTAGCTCTCTTTGCTACACAGCACTTTGTGGTTCTAAAAATCCATCCATGGAAAATAACACGCAAGTGAGTGAGTTCTTCCTGCTGGGATTGACCAGCACCCCAGAACTGCAGCTTCCCCTCTTCATAATCTTCACTCTCATCTACCTTGTCACTCTGGTTGGGAACCTGGGGATGATCACAGTGATCCTGCTGGACTCCCGCCTCCACACCCCCATGTACTTTTTCCTCAGTAACCTGTCTCTGGTGGACTTTTGTTACTCATCAACAATCACTCCCAAGGTCATGGCTGGGTTGCTTATGGAAGACAAGGTCATCTCCTACAATGCTTGCGCTGCTCAGATGTTCTTTTTTGTGCTCTTTGCCACCGTGGAAAGTTACCTCTTGACCACAATGGCCTATGACCGCTATGCAGCAGTGTGCAAACCCTTACACTACCCTACCATCATGACAACGAGGGTGTGTGCTCATCTGGCTGTGTGCTGTTACATCCTTGGTTTTCTGACTGCTGCTATTGACATTGGAGACATGTTCTGTCTCTCCTTCTGTGTGTCCAATGTAATCCATCACTTTTTCTATGATATTCCAGCCGTCATGACTCTGGCTTGCTCTGATAAGCACCTTAATGAATTGATCATTTTTCTTATTTCAAGCTTTAATATCTTTTTGGCACTTCTTGTCATCTTGGTTTCTTACCTGTTCATATTTACCACCATTTTAAAGATGCACTCAGGTGAGGGATACCAGAAGGCTTTATTCACCTGTGCCTCACACCTCATGGCAGTTTCTATCTTTTATGGGACTGTTATTATCATGTACTTGCAGCCAAGTTCCAGCCACTCCATGGACACTGACAAAATTGCATCTGTGTTTTACACTATGGTCATCCCTCTGCTGAACCCTATGGTCTATAGTTTAAGGAACAAGGAGGTCAAGAGTGCTTTCAAGAAAGTTGTTGAGAAGGCAAAATACTCTCTAGATTTAGTCTTTTAATTATGTAGAATCTACAATAAGCTATCTCATCCTGCTTCTAGAGAAAAACTCAAATATGTATTGCCATAGACCTCTACAATGAAGACTACAAAATACTAAAGAAAAAAACTGAAGAAGACCTTAGAAGATGAAAAGACCTCCCATGCTCCTGGAGAGACAGAACAATATTGTCAAAATGTCCATACTATCCAAAGCATTATACAGATTTAATTCATTTATAATTAAAATCCCAATGACATTCTTCAGAACTAGAAAAAGCAATCATGGAATACATTTGGAAAAATAATAGACCCAGAATAGCCAAAGCAAACCTTAGCAATAAAAGTGAAGCAGGAGGCATCACAATATCAGACCTTAAACTATACTACAGACCATAGTAACAAAAATGGCGTGATATTGGCATCAAAACAAACACATAGACCAACAGTACAGAAGACACAGAGACAAAACCACATAAATACAGTTATCTCATACTAGACAAAGGCACCAAAAACATTCACTGGGTAAAAGATAGCCTATTCAACAAATGGTCCTGGGAGCCAGGCGTGGTGGTGCAAGCCTGTAATCCCAGCACTTAGGGAGGCTGAGACAGGAGAATCATGAGTTTAAAGCCAGCCTCAACAATGGCAAGGCGCTAAGCAACTCAGTGAGACCCTGTTTCTACATAAAACACAAAATAGGGCTGGGGATGTGGCTCAGTGGTCAGGGGCCCCTGAGTTCAATCTCCAGTACCGAAAAAAAACAAAACAAAACAAAACAAAACAAAAAAATGGTCCTGGAAAAACCAGAAAGGTAGCAAAATGAAATTAAACCTCTCTCTCTCCTGCTGATCAAAGACTTAGGCATTAGATCAGAGACCTGTACCTACTAGAAGAAAAAGTAGGCTCAAATCTTCACCAAACTAGGATCTGACTTCCTTAACATAGGTGGAATTAAAACAAAATTTTGTTAAATTTGTTAATTTTCTTTACTTGAGAAATTATTTGAAACATGCAAAATAAAGAAAAACATGGTAACAATTTAAATTTTTATTTAATGAAGTATATGAGATTTTCATTGATACATTTTATCCAGTTGTAATTATAGCAATTTAATAGATTAATTTTTTGTTCAGGATGAAGTAAGTGATTTGGTAAAAAACCAAAAAATGATAATCATGCATGGTCCAGGCATATTACAGTGCATGTGGAGAAAATATTGTCTTTATTTACCTTAACTTTATTATTACCTACTCCTCAGATTTTTAGAATCTATTTATTATTTTGCAATGTGAGAGACTAAATCCATGGTATCACACATGCCAGGCAAGATCTCTACCACTGAGCCGCATCCCCAGACCATTTCACATTTTATTTATTTAAATACTGTGATGTTAATAGTAATGTTATTCTCTCTTTTTTTTTAGTGTAGATGGATGCAATATCTTTATTTTATTTATTTTTATGTGGTGCTGAGGATCGAACCCAGTGACTCATGCATGAGAGGCAAGCACTCTACCACTAAGCCACAGCCCCAGCCCAATAGTAATGTTATTGTCTTTTTAAGCAGCGAATGCTTTGAAAATTTTATTGCCTTTTTCACACTTCAGCTGCACCATCTTCTGTGTTATCATTCTTTTTCCTATTCACTATACCACCTGCCCTCTGATTCCTCACTATTCCTGGAGAACTTCAGCATGCCCCTGACTCAGAGCTGCTTTCTCTGCCTGGAATACTTCCACATTCTTTTCAGATAATGCTTAAATGTTGCCCACCCAGAGGTCACAGTTACCTTCCTTGAATTACTTTCCAGGACAGTCAGTCCTTCACATGGGCTTCCTCCTTCAGCCTGCTTCATTCTTCCTAGTCGAACGCTGATATGAAACTTTAGGTTCATTTACATTGAATGGAAACTCCTTGTGAGCAGTAGCATCACCTGGCTATTGTACTACAAAGAAGACTGTGAGCTTTGACTTTAAAATCCTTTCAGTGAGAATTTAAAATCCTATAGTTTTGAATTGTGCAAGTGGAAGTAAGCCATAAAAATTCTGTACATTTTGAAGGGAGGATACTCCATAACATCCTCTCAATAATTGGTAATCTCAAAATTTTCTCCACCCTTAACGTTGAACATCCTTCCTCTTTTGAATTTCTCCCTACTGTTTACTTTCTCCCTTGCAGCTAACTAAGGACAGGTGAGTGTACCTGAAGACTGATTAAAACATCTCTCTCAATTTCAAAACTCACATTTTAGTAGAACTACACTCTTTTACACTGACTCAGTATTTATTAATTTTACTTGATAAATTTACTCCACTTTTTAATACCCTGAACTCTTTCTCAAGTGAAAGTGATGGAAAGTGGTTTTTCTTGTTGCAAGTTCTTGAATAAACCACTGACACTGTGTTGGACATTGGACATGGTTTTATCTTTGACACATTCAGGCAAAGGAAAATAATGAAGAAGAAAAAAAATTAAGAGACTAGACCAGGATCCATAAAAGAAAGTGGAAAACAGAGATTTCCCCAGTGAGAAAAATTTAGACTTATAAAGAGCTATTTCCCAACACCAGGGTGCAGGACCCTTTGTAATGTCAACTCAGAAAGATTTCAAAGTTAACCAACATGTGTTTCATGATCGTCCTTCATGGAGAGAGGTTTTTCCCCCCAGTTATCTTACTCTGGCCCAATATTGTATAATAGGTATGAATGAGCTAAGTTTTCTTGTTGGTTCATAAGTTATTGGCCTGCAGGAACTCTATCTGGGCTGCACAGAGAGGATCTAAATCTCTGAAACCTGGACCTTGAACTTCCATAGTGAGTAGTTGGGAATTAGGTTGTCTCCCTAGTGGAGGTGGATAATATGTTTTCTGTTGGGGAAAAGTGTAAAATGGGTACTTGATGACTATAAATGATACAATGGAAAAGACTGGTCAGTTGTTTTCCTTTTATTCCCTTTTTACTGGATCATCCAGCTAGACTCCATTTCTCAGAGTTCACCATGGTCATGTGATTGTCTTATTGTAAGTGAAATGTGATCACAAGTCAGATAAGCCACTTCCAAGACTGGCCTGTGTACACCCCCCACCCCCACCACATGTGATCCTCTGCTTGTTTTCTTTGCCATTGGCTTTAGAGAGAGAGCCCAGACCACAGGGTGGGATGAACCCGCTACATGGAAAGAAACTGGGTCACTGAACCTCTGTATAAGTTCCCACATATATGAGAAAGAAAAATCTCTGTGTTCATACCACTGCCTCTTTGGAGTTTGCCTCTATGTAAATAGTATTATTTACTCTCATTACTATACAGAGATACATAAGAAAATCTGCACACTGTTGGTACTAGACGGAGAGTGGGGAATACAGGACGGAAATGCTGTTGTATTACCATCACAGTTTAGTTCCACAATTGTTTATTTGGGAATCCTCACACATCCTCCAAGGCATAAATAAAATGGCTACCACAGATAAAACTGACACAATTTTTGGACATAGAAGAATGCTCAACTTGAATTTTGTTCCACCAAGCTTTGTGACATAATTTGTCCCATATTTGTTTTGTCTTTGGGTGCCTGCCAGCCTTCCCTGGCTTTTATCTGCATCAATGTAATCTCTGCCTCTGTGGTCACGTTATTTTCTGCTCTTTTGTCTGTATAATTTCTCTGATTTTCCTTCTTGTTTTAGTTGCATGGAATTTACATAAAATAAAATTTTCTATTTTGCAACTTAATAGTTTATAGTGCATTTATAATGTTGTGTAACATTAACATGTATATAAATCCAAAGTTGTTTTTTTTCACTCACAAAGATGTTATACCTTCTCACTACCTCTTCCTCCTAATCTTGTAAACCAATAATCTAACTTCAATCTCTATAGATTTACTAATTTTGGATATACTATATATAAGAAATCATGTAGTGTGTGACTTTTTATGTCTGATTTTAACTTAATATTTTCTTCCTTTGTTTTCTACTTATTTATTTATTTAGTCATGCTGAGTTTCAAACCCAGGGCCTCACACATACTAGGCAAGTACTCTACCACTGAGCCACATCACAGCCAAGCATAATGCTTTCAAGGTTCATCTGTATTATAGTGTGTATCAATGCTCCATTGTATTGGGTTTCTATTCATTTCCTATTAATTAAACATGCCACACTTAGGAAAAATCAGTTGTCCATAGGTAGATGTATTTGTTTCAAGACTATTAATATATTTCATTACTCTATCTCTAGCCTTAAAGCAATACCAAACTGCTTTTCTTTCTTTTGATTTGTGTTGTAATATAGTTTTACATGTATTCTTACTTGATAGACAATTGGGTTATTTTTTATATTGGCAATGGTTAACAATGTTGCTATGAACATTTATATACAAATATTGTTTATGAACTTGCTCCTACTTTTAGGATATATAATTCAAGGTAGTGTGGTTCATGGATGTGATAATTCTGTTTAAATTTTGAACACTATTACAATATTGTTTTCCAAAGCGATGGCACAATTTTGTATTTCCATCTGCATTGTCAAAAGATTTTATTTCTCTGCATCTTTGCCAACACTTTCTAGTTTCTGTTTTGTTGGAGTTTGTGTATACAAATAATTATTCTAATGGTGTGAAGAGGTATCAGGCTGTAGATTTAACATTTGCCTCTTGGCCAATGATCTGGAAGATCTTTTCTAATACTTATTGGTCTTTTACAAATCTGTGCAATAATATCTATTCAAGTTCTTTACTCATTTTTAATTGAACTGCCTTTCTTTCATCTTTTCTGCTACTGAGTTGTATAAATCCCTTATGTATTATTTATGATAAATCCTTATTAGATGTATGATTTATAACCATCTCTTCTACTATTCCATGAGTTTCCTTTTTACTTTCTTGATAATATACTTTAAGATACAAAAGTGTAATATCGAAGTATAATTTATGATTTTTTTTGTTTCTTGTGGGTTTTGGTGTCATTTCCAAGCCTAAAGTCAAGAATATTTACCCATATTTCTAAGAGTTTTATGTCTGTGGCTTTCACATTTAGGTTTTTGATCATTTCAATTTTTGTATATAGTATGAAGTAGTAATGCGTCTTTACTGTATTTATTGCATTTAAGGTATATAATATGATGTTTTATGTGCATATACATTGCGAAGTAAATACTATAGTCAAGCAAATTGACTCGTTCATCATCTTACACCATCATTTTTCTTATGTGTGTGTGTTAAGGCTATTCAAAGTCTACTTTCTTAGCAAATATTTAGTATACAATACCCAATTTCATTCTTTTATATGTTATTATTCATTCATCCTGAAACCATTTGTTGAAGATTATTCTTTCCCCATTAAATAGATAATCCAGCCTTATAAAAAATCAATTGACCATAGATATATGGGATTATTTGGGGAGCATTAATTCTATTTCATTGGCTTAGACCTATATTCTTAAGCCAATACCAAATTGTTTTGATTCCTTTTGGTTTGTATTCAGCTTTGAAATCAAGAAGTATGAGTCTTCCTCTGTTCTTTCTCAAGATTATTTTGGCTCTTCAGAGTCCTTTGCCCTTACATATAAAATCCATTACAATTTGAACTCAGGTTTTCTGGCGAAATAAAGGCTCTCCCTATGTATTCAAAGACACAGCTGATGCAGAATTCACCATATTTAGCTGCACCTGCTGGAACGTGAAGCCTCTTCAATCTCCACGACAGGAGAGAGATACCTAGAGTGTAGTGCATATGCTCCAACTTACCTGCCCAGAAATGATGCATACTAAGCCCTCCTACAGTTCATTTTCTACAGGTAGCACATGTCCCAGTCACACTGCAATGGGGAAAGCACATGCAAGAAGGTGGATGGAAGGCTTTAGCAACACTCTTTTTGTGACCCATGCTACCTCAATTTTTATCCACAGCATAATATTATATCTAACTTTATGGAATACCTGACACATGTCAGAAATTGTTCTCTAGTTTGTATACAAGTGGTCTGATAATCTTGACCATCCTATGAGGAAGAGATGATATTATTATAACTTCTATTACAGATAAGGCACTGAGATTTAATAAAGTGAATCTACTTGATATGAAACCAGGCCCTTTTAGTGAACAGAACAAACATTTAACCACTGTACATGGCTTTAGCGAGAGAGGTGTGATGAGTCTTTTGGGAACTGAAGGCTCCGAGTAGACTGTAGAGGAGAAAATGGATCGATTTTATTTATGGGAAAAAATTATAATAAAATAAAAACACTCCCAAACTTCAAATGTGATGATATGTTAAGTCTCTGTGTGTTTTCATATTTTGAGGAAAAGATTCTTGATGTATCTTTGAGAAACAAAAAATGCATGATCCAGAGGATAATTATAGCTAACAAAGTTGTTATATAATTTAAAGTATCTAGAAGAAAGAACTTTGCATATTCTCATCACAAAGAAGTGAGAAATATTTAAAATGATGGATAACTTAAGTGTCCTAAGTTTGATACACAATGACTAAATATACTTAAACATCACACTACATACCTCAAAGGATATTCAGCTATGATCTGACAATTAAAAAATAAAATGAAACACTAAATAAATAAAAATAAAATAAAGATTTTGCTGGGAAAACTTGAGCCATCTTTGAGAAACAGCAAACAGGGAAGTAAAATTAAAACTAAGTGCAAAAAAAGATAATGAAATTAGAATGAATTGCTCTTGACAATGAAAAGTGATAGAACTACTTCTGTAAACAGTTTGGGATTTTCTGTAAATGTTTCTGGTACCTGTGTATTAGCTTCTGAAATTCAACATGATCCCCACTGCTTCATTTGAGAGGGAATAGATTTCAATTCTACTCCCTTTGACCATCCTTTATTTATCTGACTGTTGATAGTTGAAACAGTTCAAATAAACATATTTACCATATGATGAAGCAATCCAATTCCTAGGTATTTGCCCTAATTAAATAAAAGCCCCTGCTCACACAAGAAAGGTCAACAATATTTAGATCAATTTTATTCATAATCACCAAAACACTGGAATCAACAAAAATGGTCCTGCATCAGGAAATGACCAAAACAATGTGTACAGTTGATTTTATGGAACATAAGTCCATAAAAGTTAGAAGTTCCATTAAAGATACGGTTAACAAAATGGATGGACCCCAAAATGAATTTCTGCTAAGTAAAAGATGCCAGAATCATAAGCCACATGTTCTAGTGAAAGACATTCTTGCAAAAACAAAATTAGATGCGAATTTTGTTTAGTGGTTTCCATGATACTAGGTGAAAGAAGAGGTTGGCCACAAAGAACTTTGGAAAATTAGTTTAGGTGATTTGGGCAGTGGTTGCATAGCTATATATATAACAAAAAATCAGAACTGTATGCTAAAAAGTATGCTCATCACTGTTATTGCTACATTAACATGCAATACAAAACATATGTACATACTCAAAATTTGCAAATTGGTCCCACAAGCAGTTTAATTGTTTATTCCTTAGGAAAGAGGAAAGAAAAGTTACAGATGCTCTCTTGCAGGGCATCCTCTGATAGATTCATGTCTTCAAAATTTACTCTTTGGTCTCTGTATATTAGCTTCTGAAATTCAACGTGACCTCAGATGACTTAATTTCAGAGGGAATAGATTTCAATTCTATTCCCTTCCACCACCCTTTATTTATCTTACTGTTGATAGTTGCTCATTCACACAGCCCTTCTCCGGATTTGGGGATTTTCTATGAGCCTGCAACATAGTTAAAGAAATACCTTAAAATAAAATTTATATTAAATGACTTGAAAATGATAACACATTTAGCTTGTTGTTTTATAGGCATTCCCTTATTTGCTATTTAAAAGCACAATTCTGTGAATTTTGTGGAAGAGATCTTTATATTGTGTTTATTTTACAGTTGAGAAGGAGGTGAGTGATTCCTCCAAAGACCTACCAAAAAATGCATGATATACTCAAGACTTGAATCCATGTTAATATCACTTCTTCCATTATTTCCTCCTGCCTTAGGCAGCTTGGGACCATTAACCACTACCTGAGACAGAGTGCTTCCCTAACATAATGGATGCATTAATCCATGGTTGAATTTTGGATTTTAAGCTCCCTGTTCAACACTGTTGCATATTTCCAAGGAGGAAGGTAAGCTTCTATGTTCAATATACACTCAGTAAAAACTATAATTCTAGAAAAATACTAGGAGAGCTACACCTCCTATGACTTACCAAGCACAGAAATATGTTTTGAATGTTTTCCTTTAAAATTAAGGTAGATCTGGGCTATACATGTCAGAAGTTACATCAGGAGGTGGGTGAGGTAATGTGGTGTAAAGATCCCTACATTAGTCATAGAACAGAACATAAGCAAAAGAGTGGTCATGTGTGTTAAGACTGGAAAATACAATGTTTCCAAGGGTTTAGTTCATGCAGAAAGGTTGCTGAAGGTTAAGAAGATGGTAGGGAATACTAGTTAGCCTTGGGTGGTTACCTTCCAAAGACTTTGTATTCAAATAAAAATATTAAAACATTGCTCCTACACAGAAACAGACTCAAAGGAACATTTTGTAAGCTTGCATATTCTTTAAATTTTTATTTTAATTTAATAATTGTATACATTTATGAAGTACATGTGATGCAGACTACAGTAAAGCACACACTGAACTTCAACGGTCAATCTCAGTGATTCCCATATGTGGATGTAACATAGAAAGAAAGAATGGATATAAGAAATGGACATACTTTCAGTGTAAGCCAAAATATGGATTTCAAGGAAAAATTGAACAATAACAGTGATAGAAAAGCCAGCCACTCGATAGTGCTAGAGCAGCGAAGCAGGGGTGGAAGAGTTACTAGGAGGCATAGAAAATCTCAGCTACTATGTGAGAGAAAATACAAATCAAGAGGGAGACTACAAGGCTGCAGAGCTCACCCACCCCTGAACCTTGGCATGAGGCACCTACTTCTAAGCTAACATCCATAGAGTCCATTATTGCATTGGATCATATCATTATAGCTGACACTTACAAGGTCATAATCACCCAGAATTTAGATGTTATTTTCTATGTATTTTCACACTTAATTCTCACAATAATATTTTGATTAAGATACCATCATTTTCTTTATTTTGTGTGTGATGTATGATGTATACAATACTATTTTATACATGTTATAATTATACAGATATATAATTATATACATGTTACCCACCATGTCATGTCATATGATTCATAAAATTTAGCAATTATTATTTTAAATTATATAAAATATGAAAAATAGGGTTTGAATTGGGTTGAATTTTTAAATTCATAAGTTTGTACCTCCATAAATAATTAATGCACTAAATTTTGTGGCTAAGCTCACATTTACACATGGTGGAACTTGAAGTGTGTATTATTGCTATATCAAAATAATTCACTTGATGTATAAGTGTTTCAGTTTCAGGGCAATCTCTATTTCATAACACCTATTCACACTCTTGTCCTCCATTTCTGTTTGCTAAAGAGCATCTCCTGATTTCCAAATAACACGGACGGAGAACAGGACCAAGTTCATTCTCCTAGGACTAACCAGTGCCCCAGGACTATAACTTCCCCTCTCTCATGATCACTCTTACCTACTTCACTAATGTTGTTGGAAACCTCTGAATGATTGCTTTGATTCTCATTGATTCTTTTTTTTTTTTTTTTTGGTACTGGGGATTGAACTCAGTGGCGCTCGACCACTGAGCCACATCCCCAGCCCTATTTTATATTTTATGTAGAGACAAGGTCTCACTCAGTTGCTTAGCACCTCGCCATTGCTGAGGCTGGCTTTGAACTCGCGATTCTCCTGTCTCAGCCTCCCTAAGTGCTGGGATTACAGGCTTGAGCCACCGCGCCCGGCTTCTCATTGATTCTTGTCTCCACACTCCCATGTACTTTTTTTCTGGGTAACCCGTCCCTGGTGGACTTGTGCTACTCTTCAGCTGTCACTCCCATGGTCATGGTGGGGCTCCTTGTAGGAGACAAAGTCATCTCCTACAATGCTTGTGCTGCTCAGATGTTCTTTTTTTCAGCCTTTGCCACTGTGGGAAACTTCCTCTTGGCATCCATGGCTTATGACTTTTTGCAGCTGTAACCCCTACATCACTCCACCACCATGATAACAAGTGTGTGTGCATGTCTGCTCCTAGGCTGCCATGTCTGTGGTCCTCTGAATGCCTCCATCGACACTGGGGAAATAGTCAATCTCTCCTTCTGTAAGTCCAACATGATCCATCACTTTTTCTGTGATGTTCCAGTAGCCATGGCTCTGTCTTGCTCTGGTAGACATGTCAATGAGCTGGTTCTTGTTTACATAGCCAGCTTCAATGTCTTTTTTCCTCTTCTAGTTATCTTGGCATCCTACCAATTCATATTTATCACTATTTTAAAGATTCACTCAGCTACAGGATATCAGAAAGCTTTGTCCACCTGTGTCTCCCACCTCACTGCTGTCTCCATTTTCCAGCCCAGCTCCAAGCACTCCATGGACACAGACAAAATTGCCTCTGTCTTTTATACTATGGTCATCGGCCATGCTGAACCCTGTGGTCTATAGCCTCAGGAACAAGGAGGTCAAGAGTGCATTCAAAAAGATAGTTTTAGAGGGAAAATTGTTTTTAAAATTTTGATTTTAAAATTGTAGGATGCACATTAACTTAATTTCATGCTTCTCAGATCTTCTCCATGTGCTGAATCACATATTAAGGTGTGTATGGATGTCAAGTTCCTGATGTAAAATCCTTCCTCAAAAGTCAGTTTATTGTGTAGAAACAAGGAAACATATCCAGAAATGTAATAGCTGTACAACAATGGTGAGAGGAATCACAAGCTCTTTTGCTTCTGGCTTATTAAAAAATCCTTATTAAGGATATTTGATTAATTCACTTGCTCTAGCTGCACTTTCTCTACCACACACCAGTAGAAACACACATGTAAGACAAGAACAAACTTGTGCCTGTGAACATATTTATAAATATACTCATATGAGCACATACAAATGAGTAGAAAATGTGCCAGACATAAATGGAATGTGGCTAATTTTAGTAAAAAAATAATTTAAGGAATTAATTGAGGTATTAGAGAATTAATTTGCCTAATATTATTTATTCATTTAGGTGAGTATTCTTAGAGTTTGAATCTAAGGATAAAATTGGAAATTTTACCTAGAGATTCAAAAATATTACATAGTAAATTAATTAATATTCTTTTCTTGACAGAGTCATTTTATATAACCAACCAGCTCAAATTTAATTTTCAAAAAGGAAAATAGCTAGAGTACCAGAAAATTGTAGGAAAATAAAAATATTTTCAATGTATGCATATTAATGCCAGCTTCCACACTATTCAAAAAATACACTGGGTATCAATAATGCTAGACATTTTTCTTTCCAAATGTTTTCACTTTGTTAATGATACTCGTTTGTTTGCGCTTTAATTGAGTTGCATCTTTCATGATCCTCCAGCCTTTTACTTGCTCACCTTATTCTCATCGCCAACCTTGCTATTTCTTCACAACTCCAACCACGTGTAGTCCTCAAGGCCTTTGTAGTTACTGTATGGGATGTTCTTACCCCCTTGGATCTTTGCAAATATTGTCTCATAGAATCCTTCCCTACCCACCTTTATAAAATAGTCACTTTTCATTCACCATGTAAGCTGTCCCTTCTCCCTACATCAGTCTTCATAGTCCTTATCAACCCTCACACATTGTATCTGTTTATTTGTTCACTTGTTTATTTCTCCATCTAAAATTAAAAGCCCATGAGTGCAATGGTTTTATCTGTTTTGTTTTCACAATTCTCACAACCTAAATGAATGTCTGTTTTATGGTTGATTCACAAAAAAATATCTCTTAAATGAATAAAATAATTAAGCTATGAGTTCAATCGTACCAATATTTGGAATCATTGAACATTTATGGATATACTGTATCAGCAATAATAAAAGCCTTTTAGATACACTTCTAGACAATTTCAAGAGACACATTGATTTTTCTGCTTTGCTGAAATATTGTTATTTGCATTTCCAGCCCCTCTTGCCCTTCCTGATTTTGGACATGGTGATTCTTCAGAAATCTCATCATCAATTAGATCATTTGAAATTACCTCATAATTTATATTTAGAAATGGTCCCATTAACTGACAGGTAATATGGCAATTAGGTAATTATTTAGAAAAACAAATTATAACATTAAAGATTTAATATCTGATCATATTTGAAAAATTGTTTCATACATATAAACAATTGAAATGATTTTAAATATTCATGAAAAATAAAGCATGACAATATCTATCAGTACTAGTGATAACATACATTCAATATGCTAATATAGGGTACAATATTTGTAATTTTTAATCATCAGAGAGCTCTATATAGCACAAAACCTATCCAAGGAAATGTGCACTAATGTCTAATTTACATTCTCTATGCAATAAGAGCCTTCCATATCTCAGTACTTGTAAGATAATACTTGAATGTGCTCAGGTGTTAATGTTAGCACTTGTGAAGCAGAGTGAAATAACACAAGTATTCACTTCTGACTGTATGGTAATTTTTCTCAAACTGTAAAAACTTCCTTTTTATTTTTTAATACAACTTATTATTTTAATTGCACAAATTTATAGTGTTTGGTATACTATCATTTTGTAAATTACATGTACTTTTAAATGATGAATAAAAACTACATATTAACAGTATAACATGATGCTGTGATACATATGTACACTGTATAGTGTTTAGATCAATTTAAACCCCCTCCCCAATTTGATTATTTCTTTATGGTATAAGCATTCAAAGTCCATTCTTATACATTCTTGGGATGTAAAGCACATCATTGTTCTGTGTAATTACTCTGCTATGCACAGAAGAATTTCTTGCTCTCATCTAACTGCAACTTAGTGCCCACTGATAAACTTCTCTCTCTCTCCTACCCACTCACCCCAGCATCTGGTAGTTAACTCTACTCTCAACTTCTACAAGATCAACTGTTTTGAATTTCACATATAAATGGAATATAAGTGTATCCAGTGATATTTCTCTTTCTGTGCCTTGCCTATTTTACTTAACATGATGATCTACAATTCCATCCATATTGCTGCAAATTATAGAAACATTTTTATGGATCTATTGTATTCCACTGTGTATATATGCCATATTTCTTTGGATTTTCATCAGTTGATAAGCACTTTGTTTCCACTTCTTGGCTATTGTGAATAGTGCTGCAATGAACATAGAATGCAGTTGTTTCTGACATTCTGAGCACATTCAAGTATTATCTTCCTTTGGTTGTACACCCGGTTGTGGCAGTTTTACCAGTTGTCTGGATATACCTTATCCTAGTGGATTTACTACAAAAAATTAATAGTCACAAATGTAAATTGATTCTAGACCATTCTGCATGAGTTCTAATTTGCTATTTTATGAATGTGAGGTGTCCCCTAAAAACTCATGTGTGAGATAAATGCAAGAAGGTTTACAGGAGAAATGATTAGGTATGAGAGCCTTAAACCAATCAGTGAACTGATGGTATTAACTGTGTGGTGGCTGAAGGTGGGTAGGCTGTGGCTGGAAAAGGTGGGTCATTGCGGGGCGTGCCTTTGGGGTATCTATTTCCTATCAAGCAAGCGGAGTCTCTCTCTCTGCTTGCTGATCATGTGAGCTGCTCCCCCTCACCACTCTTCTGCCCTGATGTTCAGCCTCATCTGGAGCCCAGAGGAATGGAGCCAGTCCTCTATGAACTGATACCTCTGACACCATGAGCCCTCACGTAAACGTGTCCTCCCCTACAAATGCTCTGATCATGTCTTTTGGTTGCAACAGTGAAAAAAACCTATTAAAACATAATTACACTTAAAAGTTGACAATAAATGAAACTAAAATATATTGGTGCACATGTCTGTAACCCCAGTGGCTTGAGAAGCTGAAGCAGGAAGATCATGAGTTCAAAGCCAGCCTCAGCAAAAGCAAGGCACTAAGCAACTCAATGAGACCATCTCTCTAAACAAAATGAAATACAGGGCTGGGGATGTGACTTAGTGGTCGAATGCCCCTGATTTCAATCCCCAGGACCCAAATAAAAATTTTTTTAAAAATTCAAAAGTTAAGGATGTATCTCAGTAGTAGAGTACCCCTATGTTCAATCCTTAGTACCACCAAAAATATATATGTATATATACACACATAAATATATATGTTCTTAATGAATAACATAAAACATGAAATATTAAAAGGTAATAAATGAGAAATCATGAAACTAATATATACATGTTAACAATTATATAAAATATATAAAATATTTTTATGGATAGCATAAATATTAGACCAGACAAAGTGAAATTTAGAATTATCACATACAAGATTTTTATATTTTCAAAATACAACTTAGGAAGCAAAGAGATGAAAACACACACACAAAAAAAACAATTTAAGAGATAGGCAGCTTTCCATTTGGATGTTATCACACCTCTTGATTCTTAGTTTTATTTCTTATTCTTTGGGTATCTTATTAAGGAAGATGATGGCTGTGTCTCTGTTGTGGTGTTAAACCTCTGTTTTGTTGTATCTGTGACCAGGTCCTTCACACACTTTGCACTGACTTTAGTGCAGGGTCATAGGGATCTAGCTTCCTAACTTCAACTTTCCACAAATAGCTATCCAGTATTTCCAGCACCATTTATTAAAAAGACTGTTATTCTCTACCTTATGTCCTTGGCAACTTTATCAAAGACAACATGAACATATCTATGAACATATCTTTGTCTCTATGTTCTCTATTCCACTGGTCTTCATGTTTGTTGACATGCCAGTGCCATGCTGTTTTTGTTATTATAGGTCTGCAGTATGACTCAAGGTCAAGTTTTATGAAGCCTCCAGTCTGGTTCTTATTGCTCAGGATTGCTTTACATATTCTGGGTCTCTGATTTTTTGTGTGAATTTTAAGACTTTTTTTTTTGGATCTGAAGAATGATATTGGTATTTTGATGGCAGTTTGCTTTGAATCTATATATCACTTTTTACATTAGGCCATTTTGAAAAAACTAATACTGCCTATCCAAGAACATGAGTAATCTTTCCATTCTCCAAGGTTGTCCTCAATTTCTATTCCCCAGTGTTCTATTTTTTGTTTTATTAGTTATCCTTATTTATGTATGACAATAGAATCCACTTTGATAAAATTATATAAGCTTCGGCTATATCTTATAGTAATTAGGACCCCATTATTGTGGTTGGGCATGATGGTGGGATTCACTTAGGTATTTTTATAAGTCTATATAGGAAAATAGTGTTAGATTTATTCTACTGTCTTTGCTACTCCTATAGCCCTCTCTTCCTCTCATTGTCTTTGTCTAATCTACTGATCTTTTCTTTTTCCTGAACCCCCATTATTGTGGTTTAGCTTCCAAATATCAGTGAAAACATTTGACCTTTGGTTTTTGGAGGGATTGGTTTATTTTACTTGCATGATAGTCTCCAGATTCATCCATTACAGGCTAATGTAATGAAGTCATTCTCCTTTATATCTGAGTAATATTCCATTCTGTAAATATACCACAGTATCTTTATCCATTCATCTGTTGATGGGCATATAGGTTAGTTTCACAACTTAGCTATTGTGAACTGTACTGCTTTAAACATTGATGAGGCTTTGTCACTGTACTACACTGATTTTAAATCTTTTGATATATGCCAAAGAGTGGGATAACTGGGTCAAATGGTGGATCCATTCCTACTTTTTTGAGTAATATCCATACTGCTTTCCAGAGGGGTTGCAGATTCAATGCAACTTCCATCAAAATTGCAATGACATTCTTCATAGAAACAGAAAACGCAGTCATGAAAATCATTTGGGAAAGAAGAGGTCCTGGGTAGCTAAAGCAATCCTAAGCAAGCAATACAAAGCAGAAGGCATCACAATTCCACACCTTAAATTTTACTACAGAAGTATAGTAACATAAATGAGCATGGTGTCAGTAACAAAATAGACAAGACCAGCAGAACAGAATAGAAGACACAGAGACAAACCCACGCAAATACAGTTACCTCATACTAGAGAAAGGTGCCAAAAACAAACACTAGAGAAAAGATAGCTTCTTCAACCAATGGTGAAAGAAAAACTGGAAATCCATATGTAATGAAATGAAGGTAGCTCCTAGCTCTCACCCTGCACAAAAAATCAACTATAAGTAGATCAAAGAGCTAGGAATTAGACCAGAAACTCTGAACCTACTAGAAGAAAACACAGCAAAAGAAATAATCAAGTGCATGAAGAGAGAGCCTACTGACTCAGAGAAAATCTGTGCCACCTGCATCTCAGAGAGGGTGTTGATTTACAGACTATACAAAGAACTCAAAAAGCTTAACACCAAAGAAACAAATGACTCAATCAATAAAAGAACAAAGGAACTGAATAGATCCTTCCCAAACGAAAAAAAAATATGAATGATCAACAAATGTAGGAAAAAATATTTAACATCTCTAGCAATTAGAGAAATACACATTAAAACTACAGTGACATTCCATCTCACTCCAGTGTTCTATATTTTTTATTGTACAGGTCTTTCAACTCCTTGGTCCAATTCATTTATTCCCAAGGATTTTAATGTTATTTTGAATGGAATTGTTTTCCTGGTTTCTTTTTCATTGGGTTCACTATTGGTGTATAGAAAAGAAAGTGCATGTTGAGTTTGTACCATGCTATTTTGCTGAATTCATCATTTAGAAATCTGGGGCAGTTTTTTGGGGTCTTTAAAATATAGCATCCTGTCATCAGGAAACAGAGATAATTTGACTTCTTCTTTTCCCATTTGTATTTTCTTAAATTCCTTCTTTTGCGTGATTGCTGTGGATACAGTTTCAAGAACTATATTGAATAAGAGTGGTGGGTGTTGACATCCTTGTCTTTGAATAACATTTGGATGATCAGTGGACTATTGAAGAAATCAAGGTAGAAATTTTTAAATCCCTAGAATCAAACAAAAATGGAAACACAGCATACTAGAACCTGTGGGATATAGTGGAAGTGTTACTAAGAGGAAAGCTTTTAGCTCTGAGTGCCTACATTTAAAAAACAGAAAGCTTTCAAATAAAAAAGCATAATGATGCAAATCAGGTCCTTAGTAAAGAAAGAACAAACCAAACCCAAAATGAGTAGATATTTTACAGAAGAAAATAGAGCAGAAACAAATGGAATAGACACTAAAATGAAAAACTACAAAGATAAATGAAATGAGTAGTTTGTTCTTCCAAAAGGTAACAAACTTGACAACTCCTTAGACAACACCACCAAAAGAAAGAGAGAGAAGATCCAAAGAAATAAAATTTGAGTGGTGGCAAAAGTACATATTATAACATATATCACTTAAGTCCAGAATATAATAAGGGAATGCTTTGAAAAATTATATGCCAGTAAGTCAGAAAACCTAAAAAAGTATAAATTTCTTGGTACATATGAACTGCCATAATTGAAACAAGAAGATTTAGAAAACCTAAAAGATCCATAACAAGCAATGATATTAAAGAAGTGATAAAAAGTCTCCCTACAAGGAAAGTCTGAATTTTACCATAATTTTGAAGAAGATCTAATGCTAAGACTCCTCAAACTATTTCATAACAAGGAAAGCAATATGTAATATAGCAAATAATTAGAATCAAGGATGTAAATCACATGATGATCTAAATAGATGCACAAAATATCTTTGACAAAATTCAATATCCCTTCAAGGAAAAAACAAGTATAGAAGGATCACACCTTACCATAATAAAGGCTATGATATGACAAACAATATAGTTGTCGTCATACTGAATGGAGAAAAACATTGCCTCTAATATCAGGAACAAGACAAAGTCCCTCTTTTACCACTGTTATACAATATAATACTCGAAATGTTAGAGAAATCAGGCTTGAGAAAGAAATAAAAGGGATATAAATAATAAAAAAGAAAGTTAACTTATCCCTGTTTGCAGATAATATGATTCTGTGTTCAGAGGACTCTAAAGAGTCCTCCAAAAGACCCACAAAATTAATAAACAAATTCAGCAAAATAGCAGGATAATATCAACATACAAATATTTGTAGCTTTTCCATATACCAACAGGGATTTGACTGAGAAATAAATAAGGAAAATAATCTCATTCACAATTGTCCCAGAAAGCAATACTACCTAAGAATAAACATAACCAAGGATGTGAGAGACTACAACAATAAAAATGAAAAAAAAAACTGAAAGAAGATATTAAAGAAGACACAAAGACGGAAAGACCACTTGTGTTCATGGATGAGTAGAATTAATATTGCTAATATGGTCATATTGTCAACCGGGATCAATAAAGTCAATGCAATTACCAGCAAAATAATAATGGCAGTCTTCAAACCATGGCAAAGCACAAAATATGCCAAATAACCAAAACAATCCCATAGACAGAGCAATGTAGTTAAATACTCCAAACAAGAAGGCTTGAGCAGCACAACCATTGTAGGAAATCATGCAGTTTCCTAAAATGAGCCCAGCCATGACTGTGGGAGTGACAGCTGAAGAGTAACAGAAATCTGCCAGACACAAGTTACCCAGGGAAAAGTACATGGGAGTGTGGAGACGAGAGTCCAAGAGGATCAGTATGGTCATCCCCAGGTTCCCAACCACATTGATGAGGTAGATGAGGGTGATCATGATAAAGAGGGCCACTTGTAGCTCTGGGGCACTGGTGAGTCCTAGGAGGATGAACTCTGTCACTTCTGTCCTGTTCTCCATCCATGTTGCTTGGGAATCAGGAGATGCACTGTAGCAAAAAGGAATAAAAATGGGGCACTGAACGTAGTAGAGACTGCAGTGAAATTGGAATGTTTATCTACCATGTGCGTTATTATATTTCTGTAGCCACACTATGTACTTCAAATTTCTCATAACTAAAACATGAGCCTAACAATATGATTTAGTGTGTTAATTATCTATACAGCTCCAGAATGTTGAATGAAGAATCTACATGGACCATGTTTAAGACTGATAAATGTGATATGTGTGTGAGCTGAGATTTGGAAAATTTAGTAGATTATTCATGACAGTGTTGGAATTATTAAGTCAATCAGTTCATGTTTTCCTGTCTTGGTGAAATCACAGATTTGTTCTGTGTAGTTCATGTGGCAGAAGTTGTCTGGATTCTGGACCCTATATCTATATTCTCTGATTTCTCAACAAGTTTATGAAGTTGAGGAGTTGTTAATTTCATTAGATTATGCAACACTAGAAGTTGAATAATGTATGTGTGTTTATGAAAGTATTAATTGGAAAGCTTTGGTCATATACATAATGGTTACATTGATAGATGGCCTATACTAAACTTAAAGTGAATTGCAATTTATAATTCCTCCTTGTCTCCATTGGTCCAAGCTCAGTGTTTGGGATTTTGCAGCAGTCTTCTGAGATATATGCATGGTGGAGATGGTGAGATAACAGAGGACATGGAGGCAGTTCTGGTGGGGGAAGGGCACAGCATCAGTGCAGGGCTGGTCTCTGGGCAGAGGTGCATTGCCAGTTCCACATCTACAAGCTAAGAATCACTTCCGTAACCTAACTTCCTTGAAACAGATTTTATTTATCTCCAAAATGAAGATGGTAGTGACCCTACCTCAAGACACTATTGTGAAAATTGAGATGACACATGAAAAACATGTAAATGCTGAGTGTTTAGCACAACCTGAAAAGTGCTATCAATATTATTATTTCTAGAATGGACTCAGGGCCTCTCAGTGGTTTGAGAAACGTGGGTGCCAACATGGGGGCTTCAGGCATGGATGAGGTCAGCTATCTGAAAGCCTCACTCCTCAAGGTGCTTTTTCTCACTAGTCTACCAACTCCACTGAGATTTTATGTGGTCTGCTCACATTCTGTCTGTGATCTGCCCATAGGATTGATGGCCCTGGGCATTTCATGTGAGCCTTTCTTTCGTCCAATTTCTTTTAAGTCCATATTTTCCGTTGAGTTGAAAGAGTGTTCATTTTCTCATTACTATAAACCTATAGTGGAATCACAGGTATCAATGGTCAAATATTCATATTTGGGGGGTCTGTAGGTCTTTTGGGGTGGAAAGGTCCAACTTTAAATTTTTTTATTTGTTGAAGTATACTGACCTCATATTTTAAATCTTTTAATTTTAATTTGAGATATTTGAAAACACTCATTGCCTCCTAATAACAATTCCCTATTATTCTCATCCTATTCTTTGCAACTTTACAAGTCCAGCTCATGAGAGCTTTATGTTTGCTGAGCTTAACCTACATGACACTTTCAACACACAGTGTTCTTCAATATATGATAGGCGCTTCATATATAAGTACCTGAGTGATTTGTGTATGTCTGTGTCTCTGTAGGTCTAGGTATTCTTGTTTTTTCTTACTATTAGGATAAATGATAACTTGTGAAGTTTAGTGATATTCTAATATTTCAAAAATAGATTGAGAGAAATACAAGAATCAATATTTAAACTGAGTTAAATCTTAATCAAAAGCCTGTAACTATAGCTACATCACCATCAGTATTTGTAGACCTGCCAGTAGTAATAAGAATGAGAATGGGATCATGGGCAAAATGTTAAAATGAAGTTCAGATCTTACTAATTCATTAGGTCCCTTCCTGCTTAAAGAAGGGTCATGGCACTCTCTGTGCTCTTTAATCTCTCGTGAAAAATCACCAGGTAGGGAACAACTAGAAATTACTGTCTATTCATTCAGTTTTATCTATACTTTAAAAAGTATTTTTTAGAAAGTAGCAAGAGGACCTTTCATTAAATATCACTAAACTCTGCCCTGATGACCTTTTGATATTTTTACACCAGCTTCACCTCAGTGTTTTAGAAAAACAGTCACAACCCCAACTTCTGCACTCACATGATTCATGGAAGGTCCAACTGCCCCACTACCTCTCAGGACAGCAATTTTCACCAAACTTTCATATTGATTATAGAAGCTTACCTCGCTCCTCAAACACAAATGACAGTCAGTCCTAAACAGAGAGTTTGAAACCAGAAATTCTTCATGGAAAAATGTATTGTTGGAGCAGCTCTCTTGTGGGTAGTAGTCAAAAGATTCTGAGGGCCCTAAGGCAGGGACACAAGAAGAAAAGACTAGTAAGCATTTGGGTCCTGAATCTACAGTGCATTCTTACTGTGTCTCTAGAGGACTCACCTCCTCCTAATTTGTAAAAGAAACATTATAATGTTTTGTATCCTACATCATCCACAGTAGTAGGTTTGCTTGCAAATAATAAAATTTAAACACAACTAGCTTAGCGGTTATGATTTCAAAGTCAATTAGTGGAATTTAATCTTGAGGTATCTTTCTTGATTGCAGTGGTGCAGTCACAGCAAGCCTTGAGGTTGGAAGAAAACCTGCCTTCACTAATAAATAGTAATATTCAGATGAAGTAATAATGACCACAGGGGCACTATGTGCTTTCTTCTACCTCTAAAATGAACACCTGGAATTCTGTCAAGCTTCAGAGATGAATGCGTGTACATCAGCAGGGAAGGATGCATACACAGAGCTCTCCTGGAATGTCCTCCCATGAGGGAATCTTCATTGCTTCATCTCACTTTTTTTAAATATATAATTGAAATACCAGCATGAATATTTTTTAGTGAAGAGCTTTAAACTTTTCTAAAATGTATATTCATTTAATCGATACCACAATCACCCATAATTCCATAATAGTTTTTTTTAATCATGATGGTATCTCCTACCTACCATCAATTTTTTCCTTTTGGTTTTTCCTTTGCAAGAATGTCTTCAACCTCGCTTTTAGGATATGACACTTTTGTTTCATTGAATTTGAGTAATGTAACCAAGTTCTATTCATACTGTTATGCATACCAGTAATCTCCATTATGCATACTGAGTTTTACATTCCCTAGTTGAGGGACATTAATTCTGTTTTCAGTTTTGGTGATTACAAATAAAGCTGATCTAGCTCTTCATTTCCCTACTTTTGTTTGTTTGTTTGTTTGTTTGAATGTAAGTTTCATTTCATCTGGGTATATTTATAGGAAATATTCCCTCACACATTCTATGAAGTCAGCATAATCTCATAACAAAACTAGATAAGAATGTTAGTGAAATAAAACTATAGACCAATACCCCTGTTTAATATAGTGAAACAATGTTAAAAAAACAATTACAGGACAAATCCATCATAAATTAACATAATTATAAATTTTGACTGAGTTGGATTTACACCAAGAATGTAAAAGTGCTTCAGTATACAAAAAGTAAGCCATGAAATAAATCATATTATTGTAATGAAGAGAACAACAAGATCATTTCTATAATTTAGAATAAGCATTTGCTGAATTTTACTTCTTTCATGAAAAGAATACTAGCAAACTAGAAACAGAACTTCTGTTTACAAACAAAAAAGAACATATACAAACCACAGCTAAGATCATAATCCAAAGTGAAAGCCTGAAGACTTCCCCAGAACATCAGATACAAGTATTGCTGCTCTCATCACTGATATTCAGAATTGTACCAGAAGTTCAATCCAGACCAATAGGCAAGGGAAATAAATGAAACCAAATTGGAAAGAAGCAAAGCTATGTCTATTCTCTGATGACATAAAATTCTATAACAAAAGTCTTTAAGTACATATTTAAAAAGTATTCCCTAATAAAATTAGTAAAGTCACTATATTTAAGATCATCAACCAAATTTTATTGCACTTTTACATACTGGCAATAAATAATCTTAAAAGAAAATTAGAAAATAATTCCATTGGTAGCAGCATCTAAATCAATCAAATATTTAGAAATAGATTTTACCAAAAAGCTACACATGTATAATAAGTTGTACATTAGAGTAGTTCCTAATATCACAAAAAATTGCTGAAGTGCAAAACCCCTGCACTTTAAATTTTCATTGGTTTTAAGAATATTTTAAATGGCAACAATTTCCAAAGTAATCTATAGATTTAATCAAACCCCTGCCAAGATCCTAATGGTTTATTTCCAGAAATGTAAAAGCCAATACAAAAAGTCATATTAAATTTCAAAGGATGCTCAACAGCCAAAATGATCTTGCAGAAAAACAAAGTAGGAGCACATACCCATTCCAGATTCAAAATGTATTACTCAACCACCATACTCATTGCAACGTGGCACTGGCTTAAGTGATCCCATGGAATGGAATTAAGAGTCTAGGAATACATCATATGCCCATGGTAATTGAATTTTGACAAGGATAACATGTTTACTCAATATAGAAAAGCATTCTCACCCACAAATAGGACAATTTAAGAGATAGCTTTCCATTTTGATGCTATCACACTTATTGATTCATGGTTTTATTTCTTATGCTTTGGGTATCTTATTAAGGAAGATAATGGCTGTGCCTCTATGTAGATGTGTGGAACCTCTGTTTTGTTGTATCATTTACAATTGCTGGGCTGTTACCAGGTCTTTCCGGTACTTTGAGTTGAATTTAGTGCAGAGTGATAGGGAT
>PVHX01001587.1:0-48040 GCA_004024805.1 Geosciurus inauris
ATTGAAGAAAAAAAAAAAGAGAGAGACCATATGGAAATAAAGTAAGGTGAAGATCTTTTTTCATTCAGTTACAAGAAAAATATTTCTATCAATTCAAACTTTTCTAAAACTAAGATGAACTGGCTTGTGAGAAGTTCACCATTACCAGGAACTTCTCTAGAGTCTGGGAATCACTTCTGCAAAGCCACAAAAGGATTTCCACACTGTCAGAAAGTTGGTCTTGATTGATTCTAAGGCAGTTTCCCCAGCTCAAAATTCAACCAGGAAGTTTGTTTGAAAGTGTAGAATTTCCAAAATTCATCTAGGAAGCTTATTAAAAAGTCATCATCTGACTTAAAAACAAGGCAAGCTTAGTAAGTTGAAGCTTATTAAAAAGTGTAGAATTTTTAGAATTCAGAAAATCCAGGTTAGAGTCCAAGCATTTCTGACAAAGCCAGTCTCCTTATCCTCCACTCTGAGTGATTCCAATACATGTGAACGTGAATCTCACCTTTTAAAACATTCTTCAGGAAATGTATTGTGAATTCGCTAGATTTAACCATTCCGTACTCTACACACACACACACATATACATATACATCTTTCAAAACATGTTGCATATGATTAACAAATACCATGTTATAAGTCAATTTAAAAAAAAAAACATTTAAAAACATCCTTCAAAGAAAGGCAATCAGCATTTACTGAAAACACTCTGCATTATGAGCATCATGTATTTTCCTTAAATACATTTAAGGAAAAACAGTTCTATGTGGATTATCCCATAATTCTTAAGGATTAGGTTCAAGAACCAAACTGACTATGTTCAAATCCAGGTTTCTTCACACTCTAAACCTCTCTGCATCTCAATTTCCTTTTCTGCTAAATGGAGTTCATATTAGTAACCACCTCAGTTGTTATAAGGACTAAAACAGTAAATTCACATAAATTGTTTAGGACAGTGCCTGGCAGATAATAAGTATTCACTATTATGGTCACTATGAGTAGTACTGATTACAGTTCTCTTGGCTTACACTTAAGGAAATAGAGGTTCAGAGAATAAAGTCAATTTGCCTTGGGTCCCTTAGCTAGTGATGATTCCATTCTGTTTTCAAAGGTTATACAAAGAGATTGCTATTGGTAAGACTGAATGGGAACTGATTCTAAAGATGGCCACATACATAGGAAAACAGATACTTCAAATCCCAACATGGGTGATTTTACAAATGAGAACACCAAGGCTCAGAGTGTGACATGATGTTAACAGGGTCCATAGGAAGAAAGTGGCAGAATCAAAATATGAACCCATTTCTTCTGCCACCAAAGCAGGGCTCTTGTCACTACTCTATGCTATATACCTTCTGGCTATGACCTGAAGTGAGTCCATGATCTCTTAGAAAATTCTCATCCTAGTAAACACAAATGTTCAGAAACAAAGGTGGGGGGCTCAGATTGTGGCTCAGTGGTACTGCGCTTGCCTCGCATGTGTCAGGCACTGAGTTCAATCCTCAGCACCATATGAACATAAATACAGTAAAGATATCGTGTCCAACTGCAACTTAAAAAAAAGCAATATTTAAAAAAAAAAAAGAAAGGTGGGAACCAGAGTGGAATGCAGGGTAGAACTAGTTCTTGTGTAAAGACACTGCTCTCCACAAGGATGGAAATGGCATATTTCCTGATAAATATTATTTGCTGTCTCTAGCTATAGCCTGGGAGGCTTACTAACAACTGACATCTCATGTGTAACCAAAAGACACCACCTTGAGGGGGAATTTGACTTAAAAACAAGACAAACTTAGTAAATTGACATGGTAATAATTTGGAAAGAGGCGACCTTGTTTTTGAGGGCTGCCTCTGCCACTTAGTAGCAGTTTATTTGAATTTCTGAAATTTTTTTTATTTATAAAAATGGGGGTAATGATACCTACCTTCAAGAGTGTGAGGATTAAAATGATAATAAAGCCCCTAGCCCAGAGCTTGTCACATAAAAAGCTCTGTGATGGTGGCTGCTAATCCGAACCTCCAACCATCATAGCAGAAAAACACAGTGTTCATCTCAAGCGAACAGGGAACATGTGACCATGTACACAGAAAAAAAGCAGTTTGGGATGCTCGTAGAGAGGGTGGAGAGAAAAGTCCCCAGTCTGCACGTACTACACCAAAGCTTGTGACAGAATACTTGTTAGGAAAGAATTTGTATGGCTTAAAATTACAATTCTCTGCCTGATGAAGCATTTATTTGTAAAAATCCTTAGTGATAACTGTCTGAATGACATACAGTCACTTCATAGAGTCTCCTCTTGGACAAAGACCTTGAGTTAGCTTTTCATCACTGTGACCAAAATACCTGACAAGAATGACTTACAAGAGGAAAAGTTTATTCAGGCTCATGTTTTCATAGGTTCAGTCCATGGTTGGATGATTCCATTGTTCTGGACTCAAGGCGAAGCGGAGCATGTGTAGAGAGGTATGGTGCCGGGAAACTGCTCTGCTCGTGGCAGCCCAGAAGCTAGAGAGAGGGAGAGACGGAGAGGAGAGAGAAGCACCAGAGACAAAATATAAACCCCAAGGCACCTGCTAGTGACCATATTACCTGCCTACAATTACCAGCCAACACAGTAATCCTTTCAAATGATTAATTCATCAAATAGATTAATATGCTGATTAGGTTATAGCTCTCAGTCTTATCAGTTGACCTCTGAACATTCCTCCATTGTCTCACACATGAGCTTTCAGGGACACTTCATATCCAAACCACAACAGAACTTGTCTTACACATCTATTCTTAATGCTGGTCCAGTGTCAGTACTCAAGAAATTTGGAAATGAATACAAAAATAAAAGGATGATTAAATGAATTAATGTCATGCAGCATGCCACACACGCACCAAAAAATAATACACACAAGTCCTTTAGCAAATACACTCAGATATTTTCTGATCCAAGAATCTGAAAACTTTTTCTATAAGGCCAGATAACTATTTTAGGTTTTGAGGTCATGTCATATGAATGTATACTCAATTTTGTCACTGTAGTAAGGAAGCAGCCACAAAAATAAATGTGTCTGTGATTTATGAATTTTTTAAATTCAAAGTAGAATTTATTTGCATGTGTCATAAAATACTCTTTTTAATTTTGGGGGGGCGGGGGCACTGGGGATTGACCCCAGGGGCACTTTACCACTGAGCTATAACTCCAGTCAGTCTTTTTTTTTATTTTGAGACAGGGTCTCAGTTGAAGTTGGCCTTGAACTTGTGATCCTGCTGCCTCAGCCTCCTAGGTCACAGGCATGTGCCTCCACACTCAGGTTCAGTGAATATTTCCATACAATGTTGCTTTCAGTTGTTTTTTGTAAGTATTGAATCTAAAGTCATTTCTCCAAAGTTCCCAAATCATTTTTTATACAGGACTAATTTCAAAATGCATGCAAATGGTAACTAATTTCTAGTTACCTCTATGCCTGCATCATGATACAAGTATAAACGTCTTTCTTGCCAATATTAGAAAAAAGCACCCTGTTAATATATCTATTCCAAAAGACTTAAGCATTTCTTGCTCAAAATGATCTTTTATTAGAAAATCAATGACTATTCTATGAATATAAGAATAGTCTATGAATATAAATAAATATAAGATCATTAAGTATACATCAGGATCTTCCTAAGAAAACCTTGTGATATATTTTTGTTCATTTTAAACCCATGTACAGAATCTAAATGAATTAAACATGTATGTTTACAGAATCCAGATAAGCATCCACATTGTTATTTATATTGCATTTATGTTATCCCTGGCTCTTGCTCCTATAAAACGTAAATAAAGGAAAAAACAGGCATAGGATATCTGTGAGATTTCAATCTCTTCTAATCTAGTCAGTTTATACATTGGCTATTGAAACCAAACTGAAAATCAAAACTAGGAACATGAGACAATCTTTAAGTATTTTAAAAATCAGACTAGTACAGTCTTATTATATGTGTTCATTTTGATTTTAAAATAGCATTTATGGTTTTCTGGAAAGAAAGGCATAAACTTACAAAGGCTAATCTTAGTACCTAGAATGTAGAAAAAGCAAGGGGAGAAGTCCATTTAAAATGATTGCTTGGGGCGCATCTCAATACCACCACTGATTCACCTGAACTTTAGCAAGTTAGAATTTCATGAGTCATAGTTTCCTCTTTGCAAACTTCTCGTAAAAACTTCTTTTCATCATGTGCTGGTGATTCAGGGAATACTTTAAAGCCACAGGGGGAATAAAAAGGTTCGTTGGTCAGAGGTTGTGCTTTTGACCCAAGAGTCAGGACTGATACCTCCAGATCGGTCACTGGGGGTCTGTCTCCATGGGTCTTGTTGTCTGATTCTTGCCCATGTTTAAGTATCAATTCAAGTTGACCATGAATCTATAAATAAAAGACATAACTCGCACACAATAACCTTGATTTTCTAGTGTTATAACAATTTAGACCTATGGTTTCTGGGAACTCCAGAAGTTTTAGAATGTTTACTCTTCCCTCTTTGGTGTCTGTCACACGTTCTGGGTTTGTAGCGTTTACTCTCTCACCTAGAGTTCTTGCCTTTTTGAGAGGTCCAGCATCTTAACATTTTTATATCATCAAGTTGCCTTATGAATACATATCCATTTTTGTTTTTCCTATTATAATTATTTGAATTAGTATGTACTACTTGTAAAAAGCTAGACAATAAAAAGGTAGAAAATAAAAACGAATAATCTCGTCCCTAACCAATCTCATTCTGAGAGCTTAACAAGGTTATCTGTTTGGTATCTCTTCAGCTTTACATAACTCTGTACTCACCAAGGCATGGACAAATACCCATTTGATTTTTGTTTACTTGACTTTTGACAAAATTCAGATTATTCTTTTTCATTATTCTGTAACTTATTTTATCCACTTAAAAATGTATCTTGGGGAGCTGGGATTGTGGCTCAGTGGCAGAGTACTTGCCTTGCATGTGTGAGGCCCTGGGTTTGATTCTCAGCACCACATACAAATAAATGAATAAAATAAATGTCAATTAGCAACTAAAAAAATGTACCTTGGACATACCTGGGTATGAATGTAGACAGACATGCATTGTCTAGTAACAGAGATATGATCTTAAAAATATGTCACTAATGATTTTATCATTGTGCAAAAAATATAGGCTATCATTACACAAAGCCAGATGGTGCAGGTCAATCTCCCAATGTCACTCTTGATGCAATAAAGAGTAAATAAGAGCTGCATGCAGCTGCTATTGGTGCAACATGGCATACTGCTTTACAATAAATTTTTTGTAAAGAAAAGAGTATGCTCAAATGATTTACAGGTGAATACATAAGCCAATAGCATGTTGTTTTCCTTATCAAGCCTCATTCACTACCACAATAATATGTGCTATACTCCTATATTACTTTCAGTGCTGTAGATTTTTTTGCATCAGCATAACCTCAAATGTGTGAATAATGCATTACACTATAATGTTACCACATCACTAGATAACAGAAATGCTTCTGCTTCATTATAATCTTATGGGACCACTGTTGTGTGTGCAGTCCATCACTGATGAAAACATCATTATGTGGTGCTTAACTGGTTGCAAAGATTTTTTGTTTTACAGCTGCATAATATTCCACAAAGTGAATATATTAAAATATTTTCTAAGTTGATGTATTCAGATTTTTCCATGTTCTCCACTATAACCATCCATATCCATGTTTCTTTATGCATTCACGCAAATATTTCTCTAGGACAGTTTCAAAAGAAAAATTTACTATCAAGTTAACATAACTTTACAATAATGACAGTATAAAGTTTATAGACATAGATCTATATAGGCAAATCAAATTTAGCAGTGTATTAAAGAATGAAACAAAGTAATTTTAATTTCAGGAATGCAAGAATCGTTCAATTTTAAAAGGGCAGCAACATGACTCATCTATCAAATGAAAGAAAAAATATAATTCTGTCAACAGAGTCTTTTAACATCATGTGATTAAGTGTAGCTGCATTCATAACCAAAATGCTAAAAAAAATAGGAATGGAAACAACTATCACAACACAATAATGATGATTTATTAAAAAGCTCAAAAGCATGCCTCATAGTAAATACTAGAGTCATTCCCATTAAAAATATAACTAAGACCAAGATACTCAGTCATCATCATTATTAAATGATATTTGGAATGTTCTCTATAAAACTGAGATAAGAAAATAGAGTGGCATAAATATTAAAAGAGGCAAAATCCTTATTTTCTTATAGTCCAAGTGGTTCTATTAAAAATATTATAACTGGGAGCTGGGATTGTAGCTCAGCGGTAGAGCACTTGCCTTGCATGTGTGAGGCCCTGGGTTCGATCCTCAGCACCACATACAAAGCAATGAAATAAAGACATTGTGTCCATCTACAACTAAAAAAGTATTAAAAAAATATTATAATTGGAAGAGTGATGGATATAATGTTAGTGTAAAAAACATCAATTGCTTTTCTTCATATTAATAGTTAGAATGGAATGAAATGTATTTAAAAGAAAGTTTCAGGATATTTGTGGACAAAAGTATAAAATATTATTGAAGATTCTAAATATACTAAAAGACATGCTCTTTTCCCAAACTGAGTTAGTACTATAAAAATATCATTCAACATTTAATAAAGTTTATATATACATATAAATATTCAGTCACAATTTTCCCATGTGTTTTTAAAATAGGACAAAATTTTAAAGTTCATCTGCAAGAATACATGTTGCAGAATTGCCAACTATTTTTAGAATAATACTAGAGATTAGGATACTACATAACCAAATATCAAAACTTGTTTTAAAGCTGCTATAATCAAACATGCATAGTTTTGTTAAAGAAATAGATGAATGGATTAGTAGCACCAAATAGAGAGTCCTTGCTTTAAGTGGATCATAATCTATTATGAAGATTAGAACAAGTACATAGAGAGGTTGCCTTTGCTAAAAGCAGTGACTCTACTTAGACATTCAGATGCCTAGTGGGTAACCAAAGCAGGATAAAGCTTGGCATTTCTACCTTATTTTGTGTCTGTCTCTATTATGGCCTTAAACTTTGTTAAACTCTTCTGCTCTGTATATAGGCATGCTAATCATTTAAGGAGTGTTCATCCAAGAACTGGTAATACACGTTCTATTAGTTCTAAATTTACCAAACCTGTCTTCTTGCCCTTCAAGATGGAGGTTTGCAGGTTTGCAGGGCCATTTACAGCATCCTGTTTCAGACCCCTGGAATGGTCCCCTGGAAGTCTCCAGTCATTGCCCCACACCTTCCAGGAAGAGGGAGCCATGCCATACATAATAACTCCATGATGAGACTACCCCCCTGGGCAGGAGCCATCATCTCATGGGAACCAGACTGCCCCCTTCCAGGATCACAGTCTGGTATCTAAATTTCCTAAGCAGCAAATGGATTGCTCCTTTCAGTGAGTCACCTCGTAGAACCAGAACTGAGATAATTATACACCAGACCAGAGTTTAACCACAACTATTTAATTGTACAGTTAATTAAAGGTCATGTCAGCACCCTAAAGATGGACTGAGGTGATTGATGTCACTTTGCCCTACCGATAAGGCCCTATTGATTCCTTTTCTGCTTTTCTTACCTTTTCTATTTGGTTTTGGGGGTGAATGGTTGGACATGGCTTGTTGAAAGCCCTACAAGTCAGGTGTCTGGCACAGGAATATGGTAACAAGATGACATTTCCATTCAGTAGAAAAAGAATGTTAATACAGACATGGTTTCCTAATGCCACTTGCTAAGTTCCTATAGAACCAATACCCATTTGATGGTGAAATTTCCTACACCATGAAAATGCCAGTTATTCCTTTACTACAAACTAGCCCAAAAATTTGTTTTTTAAACTGAAAAGGAGGAATTCAAAATTAAAGGGGATAGAATTTTTAAATACATTAAATCTTTCTTAAGTTAAAATTTGTCTCCTTAATAAAAAACATTTGCCTTCTAAAGCTGTTTATTGAATAAATTAATTTTTAAAGTTTTCCTCATACTTCAGCATAATAGGATGTATAATTCCTTAAAACAGAAAGTCACGGCCTGAATCCTAAGTCTTCCCTCAGTTCTGTCTCTACTTGGGAAGCTTTCATAAGCTACAAGTTCAGATCCACAAAGAGTCTCAGGCATTGCCTGTCATTATTCTCTCCTTTAATTTCCTCCCTTCACTTCTTTTGAAGCATTGAAAAAACAGATTTACAAAACTCAACCACAGAAAATACTTCGGGTGGAGGAAGATGCTGAGGATTTGGCTTGTTTATTAACATATTTTTATCACTTTTAAATGGATATAGCTCCATTTGTGAGAACAATCCAAGCCAGAAATTGCCATCATACTGTGTGGACAAATTGTTTACGTAACAGTGTTATTTCAGGAGAAACCAGACCATAGGTGGTTTGTAGGGAGGGGCAGTTGTTTCTTCTTTTCTTTTTTGGTACCAGGGATTGAACCCAGGGGCACTTAACTACTGAGCCACATCCCCAGCAGGCTCCTCCCCGCCCCCTTTTCTTTTTAATTTTGAAACAGGGTCTCATGAGGTTGCTTACAATCACACTGAAGTGCTACAAGTGGCTTCAAACCTGTAATCCTCCTGCGCTGCTGGAAAGAGTATAGTATTTTTTGACAATCCATTGTTCTTTATTATGTGGCTCTAGGAAATTCCTCCAGTTCTATCCATTTCAGTTTCTCCATCTATAAAAAGGACATAATTTCTCTATGAAAAGTGCAGTTGTTCAGACTAAACAGTATCAAATACAATGAAGTATGCAAAAAGTACTCTGTAAAGTTTTCAGATATTTTTAAAAACACACTCTTTTCCAGCATATATGTGACAAAGTTAAGCACAGGGTTATATGTATATAGAGGAGGAGATTAAAATAAAAAGTTCAAACAAGACTAACAAAATGCTTACATATTAGTTTCTCTCCTAGGAAGCCTAGAAAACAACACTACTAGTGGGGAAGAATTTCTACCACAGATTTAAGGATTCAAGGACAATTTGCATTAGGTCCATTTGTTACTCTAGACAGATAAGCACTATACATTTTAGGAAATACATACTGTGTATGTATATTTCTGATTGCTGGGTTTCAGATTCAGACATTTTCATTCATTTTATACAGCCTTCTCACCAATCATAACTTTTTCTTCTTTATATCTTACTGTATCTCTAATTCATTATACCAAATACACCTTTATCAAATTCTTCCTATAAAATTCCATTTCTATCTCAGCTTCCACTGCATATTTTTGTAGTTAGGTCTGTGTCTACATCAACACTTCTATTATGCATTTGTTTTTTTAGGAGTTTAAAGCTCATCCATAAAAATTAACTAAGGCTGAAACTTGGCAGACAGCTTAGAAGCATATTTTGTTTTTACCAGCCTTCAAGAAAATCCATATGGCTATTTCTAAATTCCTGCATATCAGGCCTAAATAAGAGAAATCCTGGCCAACATGAGAGAGTTATTTAGGTTAATTCAGTTCAAACACAGAGGGTTTTTGTTTTGTTGTTTTTTAATGCAATTATTCCACAAGTGGCTCTCATCTCTTCTCCAAGTCCCTCAGTCCACTTTTGGATGGATGCCTGGTCACCCTAGTGGCTGGCCTGGCTGACACCTGCAGCCCAACACTTCTGGCCATGAGATACACAGCTAATGTTTCATGCTGCCACAAGACTGTGAAGTTCCCTGGGAATTTCCAACTGAATCATCACACTGGAGATTTCCCAGGCTCAGTCCTGCTCCTCCTCTGTCCCACCCAAAGTCATTCCCTTTTTGATACTGTGGTCACATCCATAAGTACCAGAAGGCAGCACATAAAAAAATTAACTGCTCACCTATCTAGGCAGAGCTCTCTCTGCTCTTACAAATCAGGCCACTGCTTCAAATTATTGGAAAAGAATTCTCCATAGGTGTCTCAAATCTTTGCACATCTTGGAAATGAGACACTGAATGTTGTTTCAGACTACCTCTTCTAAGTGTACGTATGGTGACCAGCCCTGGAAGACAGAAGGAGTAACTCCCTCTGGGGGAAAAAGCAGGTATGCTCACTGTCCAGCATAATAACAATCATATCACCCTTCAAGACAAAGGGCAGGCATGCTTACTGCTCACTGTTAAGCAATTAAGCTCCTAAACTTGAAGCTCCTCTCTTACATATGCACATGCCATCAGGTCCTCTTCACATTTACCCTGTAGGAATTAGGATTTGGGGAACCTGCACATACAGGCTGGCTCTCTAGAAATTGCCACAGCTGTGAGTAATGAACTGTCCATTTCTGATCCAGAAGGCTCATCTCTTATAACAGCATTCATGAAACTGTGGCAGGCTTTTCAAGCAGGAGAAAAACCCAAATCTTTCAACCCTTCTTGTCATGCACATGCAAGCTGTCTCTTCTGCTGAATGTAAGCTCCATGGAAGTGAGACTGGGTCTACTTTCTCATTTTCTTACTTTATTACTTTACTTACCTCACGTAACCCCAGCATTTACACCAATATCTACCAAATAAACAGTGCCAAATACATTTTATTAAGTGTGAGATAGATATATAAATTCAAAAGAGGTGAGGGCAATCCCTGGGGGATCCCTGATGATAAAGGCTTAATGAAGAAAGTAAGATTGGAGTTGAACTCTGATACTTCCTCTGCATTCAGTCTCCCCTCTATTCTGCTGTGAGAAATTGAAAATATCATTCAGAGACAAAACTAGTAAAAATATGCTGAATATCTTCACTCCTTGCTTTTAGTGGATGACAGAATGTAGCTTCAGAAATTCTGTATCCTCTAAATAGAAACAAGTGTGTGATTTTCTTCTTCCAACCATCTCTGCTTCTTAAATGTTTCTTCTCTCCCTTCCTTCAATAACAGAATTGGAGCAGCAGTTAAGTGAATGGCAGATCATTTACACTTTGCATTAGAAACTCGCCTGCCAAGGGACAATCAGGTTCTACTGTTTAAAATACTGAAAATTATATTTTTGTTCTGAATCTTTTGTCCCCAGATTTAGGGAGGATTTGTCCCCCCTGGTTGTTTGGTCTGAATTCATGACAACATGTAAATGGGTACACTGTCTTCAGGGGAAGATTTTACATTCCTATAAAGAATTTAGGAGTTTTGAGGTTATTCTGGAGAGCTCTTAAGATGAAAGGGACCAGTATGGTGTTTTCAAGAGCAGGGACCCAAGTTGGTCTGAGGCATGAGAGCATGGGCTATTTGATGGTGGCCAAAAAAGAGAGGGCCCTGCTTGGCCTTGAGCAGGGACTCCTTGGTGTGAGGAAACAAAAAGGCCCATGTGGGAACTTTCTACTTCAAATTTCAAACATTGTTGAATTCATATTGTTATTGGATCAAGAAGTTCCTCTGGATTAATGATGTAGAAAGAGCGGAACTTGTCAACATTTCTCAAGCCTTCTACTCTTGCCATTGTTTTTAAAGTCTCAGATGGAAACTCTTAAACACAGCTCACTTCAAACTTCCAACAAAGATGACACTAATACACAAATGGCTGGGGAGCCCACACTGGTGCGATGGAAACAAAATGTTTTCAAAAACAGGACCCCATCCCAATCAACAGTTGGACTTACCAGTCAGTCTCATGTTGAAATCCTTCACAGATTCAAACTTTAGAAGAGCAAATACCTTCTGAATTAATTCTAAGTTCAAACAGAAAAAATTTTGACATGAATTTAGTGTTCATGACAGAAAAGGATTAATAGTGCTTGGCCTGAAGAAAGCTCAAGCCCAGGCAGGTGGCAGGCAGGATTCCACCAGGCAATGCCAACACACCTCAGCTGGGCCTATTTACCCAACCCTGGCCTCCTCTGCGGCAGACACTGCCAGTTGGAGCCATCAAAGCTAAATGGTGTGGTGGTTTTCTAATGAGACTAAGTAGGAACAAGAATGAATGAAGTAAATTTTTTCTTGTGGCCAAAGCAAGCCCAAGTTATGAACTCAGACCTCCAGAGGCGAGAGGTTTTATGTACTTACCAGCTGTGGCTTTGCTGCCCTTTGCACGAAGGCTCATAGTGTGGCCATACACGAAGTGCTTTTAAAAGTGATGCCAGGAGTTCCCTTGAAAATGGTTTTTCATTCTGGCCAATGGAGCAATCTCTGGGTGTGAAGTCACGTCTGAGGTTTACAAGGTATTGCTGACATCAATGAAATGAAGCATTTTTCTTTTGGTCTCTTGTAGGCATATCAGCACTCATTAAATGCTTCCTACAATTATCATTTGGAAACCATGCATGTTTTGTTCATAAAGGCTCATGCACATCTTTGGGAGCATCGTTTTGGAAAGCTGCTATAAAAAGGCAAGCACATGCATTCGTTGCATCAAGTTGTTTCAATTGAGTTAATATATAGGATTCTTTCCCTGTATAAAAACACAGCTTGTATTCCAAGTGACTGCTTTTGGAGTTTCCAAGTACCTCTAGGTGACTCCACATCTCTCTCAAACTGAGGAAAGGTTTACAGACCTGTGTCAGTTTTCCTAAAGATAATGTTTAAAACATAAAGAGCAAACCACTTAAGAATCCCCCAGCAAGATGTTTCACCAATTAACTTGTCGGTTAAACACTTGAATGAACTTACATACACTCCCATTGCTGTCATGAGCTTCATACCCTGTCTTCTCAGGGTGCAAGCAGATGTCAAGAATTGACCAGACCAATTATTGGAACAAGGCTACAGGGTAGTCTAATGAGTACCTTATTTAACTTTGGCCAAACTTTTGCAAAAGTACATTTGTCCTTACAATCCTGGGATCCCTGAGACAAGACATCAGGGGAGGCAGATGTAATTCCTTATTGCCAAGATTTCTTCCCAGCTCCATCCCAACCTCAGGAAGCAGACAGAGAGCAGGAGTAGGATAGACAGGGATGTAAGAAGAAAGGAGGAGATACAGCAAGGCGATTGTTTGGAGAACTGGTTACAACATACCAGCACTGGCTGACTCTCCCAACCCCTCTGTGCAGCAGGGACATATGAACCCACATTAAAGCAGAAAAGTATGCTGTGAAGAAATTGAGCTATCTGCCTGCTAGTGTTTGACTGTCTGTCCCCCTCAAAACTTATGTTGAAATTTAACTTCTATTTTAACTGTATTATGGGTAAGACTTTTAAGGGGTGATTCAGCCATAAAGTCTCTGCCTTAATGGGTGGGATAGCTGCTGTTAAAAAAGGGCAAGTTCAGCCCCCTTTTACTTTTGTTGTTTTGGAAAGTCTTGTGGGAATAGGAGTGGAAGATTTTGCCTTCCTCAAGGCTGCAAGTGATGTCTAACAGTCAACAAGCTGCCACAGTACACAGAGTTCCATCAACTCTCTCCCTCAGCATACAGGCTGGTGAAGTGAGGTAAAGCAAACCATTTACCTCTATAAATCAATTCTTCAATCAAAAATATCAGTAGAAAACCCAAGATCATCAGACTTTTAAGGGAAGTCATCAATTCTAAACAGAAGGACTAAGATGATCAACTAGAACTGATCCTAGAGGAAAAAATAATTCACTCCACACATCAAGACAAAAGAAACTTGTTTCCCTAGTAGCTGGCAAGACTGGCAAGGATATTGGTGCTAAAAATGTAAAAAAAAATAAGCAATATCTTTTAAAATATAAAGTAATGAGCACTCTGTAGTTATTAAAGTAATCAACATTTTTAAAAAGATAGATATTGGCAAGGATATAAAGGAAAGGGAACACTTGTACTTGGTTGGTAGGAATGTAAATTGGTACAGAAATTATGGGAAACAGTGTAGAGGTTACTGAAAGAATTAAAAATAGAACTACTGTATGACTTAGCAATTTCATTTTTGGGTAACACATCAAAAGGAATTGAAATCAGGATCCGAAGATGTCTGCACTTCCATGTTCATAGTAGCATTATTCACAATAACCAAAATATGGAAACAATCTCAATGTCTATGGACAGGTGGAAGGGTAAAAAAAAATCCTGGAATATATGTACCATGAAATACTATTCTGTCTTTAAAAAGAAGGAAATCTTACCACTTGCAACAATATAGATGGTCCTAGATCACAGCTCATTATGTTAAGTGTAATAAGCCAGACAAAGAAAGATAAATATTCTGTGATTTCATGTACATGTAAAATCCAAAAGAATCACAGAAGCATAAAGTATAATTTTGTTTATAAAGGACTATGGGAGGGGAAAAATGGGGACATGATGGTTAAAAGTCACAAAGTTTCAATTATGCAAGATAATCTCCAGAAATATACAACTCAGTGCCTATACCTAAAAGCAACATGTAGTATACTTAAAAATTGCAGAGGGTAGCTATTATGATAGTGTTTTTGTCAAAACAAAAAACAAAACCAACAATAAAATAGGGGTGAAAGGAAACTTTGGAGTAATAGATATGTTTAAGGCTTGATGGTGATGGTGACAAGTATGTACTTCTCCCCAAACTCATCAAGAAGTATACATTATGCACATACAGCAGCTTTTCATATGTCAATCATACCTCAAAAAATGAATTAAAATTTTTGAGAATAAGCAAAAAATAAACTAAAATGGTCCTATGTTCACAAAATTTTCTCAGTAGTTAGATGAGAGTAAGAAAAATTTTAATTTCCCATATGCATACATTTATATTAACTATTACCATGTGCATATTGTACTTTTATAATAATTTTTAAATGGATACACAAACATGAAATAATAGACTGTTATTGATATAAGAAAATCACAAAAACAGCAACTATACACCAACAAGGACCAAAAGAGCTGGAAATTTCAGGAAGTGGAAGGTATTTTTCCTATAAAGATTGTTGCACATTGAGGTCACCAAGAGGTTGTACCTGTGGAAAGACTTTAAATAAAATCTAACAAACAATCTGTTAGTATACTTTAAATATCTAAGCAAAGGGAAGGACTTGGCTAGACCATTTTGTGAATTCATTAGGAACCCCAGGATACAGTGCCTCTGAGTACTAACTGTATCCTCATGTTCAATAAAATCTATATAATATCTCTTTATAATTCTTTTATAGAATATTTATGGATGCCACCAAAATACCAATGCAGCTAAGAATGATATATTTGTAATGTCAGTTTTCTTTCAAGAAACTTTAACTGTCTTACAAACATCACCTCAGTCCAATTTCTTATTCAAAAACTATATTCACCCAGAGCCAGAATATATTCTCTCATGATTCTCTCTCCCCTTCTTTCTCTTTCTCTCTGCCTGTTTCTCTCCTGCCTCTCCCCCTTCTCCCTAATACTTTTAAAATCTGTAAAAATACAAATCTTGATTCTTTTGAAAATGTCAAAATTTCCTAAGTAAAATCTATTATATCATTTATTGCCAAAAGTAAGTGAAGCCAATTAAATTGCAATTCTACTTTAGGCTTTAAGATGCCAGAAACCATAGCCAAGATTATATTTTAGCAATCTAAAATAATTCCACTTTAAATGATTGTTCAAAAAAGAAAGTAAAGAGGACAATATTGGTGACTTTACTGTGTTATCTTTGTAATCCACATCAGGTTGCAATTATTTGGTTTTTTAATATCATTAACAAGCATTGTTTGTGCCATGATTAATGTTTATACTTATTTGTCCTGCCTTTTTTTTTTTAAGACCATAGACAAAAAGCAAGAGTGACAACAGGAATACTAAGAAATTACATAACCAAAGACTTTGAGTCTTGAGACACATGACTATATTTCCAGAGACAAAGGAGTTACATGGAAAGTTTATTCTCCAACTAATACTTGATAGGAAGATACCATAGGACTGGACATGATTATTAAAAACTCAGAGTCAATAAAACAAGAGCAACAAGAATAGAGAACTTATTGAAAGACTCCTATGTTCTATATGCTATGCTAAGCACTTTAAATTCATCTCAGTCATTACAACCATCCCACATTAGATATCACTATATAAATATAAAATATTTATATTTGCATACATTTATTTATATAAATAGAGACTTAGAGAAGTTTGATAACTTTCTCAAGTTTTCATGAGTGTGTGAAAATGTCAAAACTTAAACCTGGATCTGCCTAATTCCAAAGCCCATGGAATAGTATATGAATGGCATCCTATGAATATGAGTGACTCTTCAATTGTTTATCATCAATTACTTAAAATAGACACTTTCTGAACCCAAGATAGACAATACACATTATCTTAAGGAACACTGTCAAAATTTCCTAAGTAAAATTTGGCAAGACGCTATATCAAGGGAAGAGCTATAAAGACAGCTGACCTGATTGGGATTTGCAGTCTAGCAAGGGAGAAAGCTAGTATAACACAAGGTAGAAATAAAGAGGTATGAGCTTTCAGGGTGCAGAGGGGGCCTCACGAAGACATTAAGACTAGGTCTCCAATGGTGAATAGGAATTCTTAACAGGAAGAATCAAGGAAAGGCTCAGACTGAAAATGAAGTCTGATTGGGCACAGAGGAGTGAGTCATGGGAGTGTCCACTGGGAGCAAATGGGGTTGGGTGTGGAAAGGCAAATGAAGCTAAAAAGTTTTGGGGCTAAATTTCAGAATTTCTATATCCTCATGAGGAAGAAGAAAAATTTCTTCTCGGAAAAAAAATGAGTTTTCAGGAAAGAGAACTGCATTGCATGGATGATCTCAGACACAAAGGCAGGAAGCCATTCCAGTTACTGCAATAGCCAACGTGCAAAATGAAAGTCGTCTAAATTAGCAGTGATGGAGAAGAAGGTGAGGAGGAGAATAACAAGACAGCTGATGATAAGTGGGATAAGACAAATTCCTTAGATGATGAGAAACAAACAGGAAAGACAGGAGGAGAAACAAGAGATTTAGTTTTGAAACACGGTACTCTTGAGGTGCCTAAGGGAAAATTCATACAAAGATGTCCAGTAACTATTGGAAATTCAGTCGTTGGATCTGAAGAGACGTCAGTGTCAGAGCAAATGTTATTGCAGCGTCATAAGCATAAACAGAAGGGAGGCTACCAGATAGAATGTGAGTGAGGGCAGAATTCTAGGCAACATCGATTTTTAAGGGCAAGGAAGAGGAACCAGTAAAGGAAACAGAGCAGCAGACAAACACAAGAGCCCACATTCTGATAGAGGGCCAGAGGAGGGAGTGTTTATAAGAATCAGCATGTGACAGGTGCCATATGCTTTTGGGTGATAAAAAATGGGACTAAGAAGAACTCACAACCAACATGTCCCCAGAATATTTCTACAGCTTTTCATGTTTAAAAAATTTCCAGCTACCAACTGCTTCCTCTTTGTTCTCTGTAGGTATCCTCAGAAGAGAGGCACAATTCACTGATAGACATGTGCTTGTGTGATGATGATGATGAGTGTCCACACAAAAGCACAAAATCTTATTTAGATCTTAGGAGTTTCGTCGGAGACTCACTTGCTCCCCAGATGGGCCCTTGTTCCCATACAACTCACCATCAATTATCTTATAAGCAACTTGTAATTTCTTACTTGATCTTGGCATACATTATATAAGTAGACTCATATATAATATATATTATTATAGATGTATAATATATGTATTATAGTATATAATATATAATTATGTATAATATAACATAATTGTAATACATTACATAATAATTATGTAGAACTATATTATATATAGTTATATATAAACACATTATATATAACTATTATATATTTATAATTATATATTTTATACTTATATATTATAAATTTTATAATGTATATTATATAACATTGTATATTATAATTATATATTACTATATTATTATAATACATATTGTAAGAGGATTCTTTGTGCTCTAACATGAAAAATAATTCTTTCTTACAGCACAAGAGGTAAATAACATATTTGGCTTTAATAAATTTAATCATTCATTCACCAACAAGCATTTATCAAGCCCCTGATGTGGGCAAAGCTGGAAGTGCAGTCATAAATTGGAAAAATTCCCCATCCTGCATGAAACTTGCATTCTAGCAGTGAAGACAAATGATAAATGGATGCCTATGTGTAACCTCAGACTATGCGTCATAAGGGCTCTCCTGGAAACACCAGAGCAAATGGCAGAATCCATGAGGCAAGTTCTGAGAAGACATATGAGCTAAGACTGGAATGAAGATAGAGAATGAGCCAGCCTGGGATTCCGGAAAGGAGCAACCCTGGCAAAGAAAACAGCAAATGCAAAGCCCATGAGGCATAGTGGGAGATCTTGGTACTGTAAATAACAGCAAGTTCTTCTGTAGCTTCAAAGACAAGTTGGGAACATGTGAAGAACTCATCGTATTTAGTCACCAAGTGCACCACGACTGTGGCTTCCTCTGGCTATGCTTTTGTAAACTTCACTAGCTGTCTCTTCACAAGATGTCAGATTCTTTAGATTTTCTTCCTCCAATAGAAATTCTGAAAACCAGGGAATTGCAGGAGCCTCTGATATTTAATTCCTTTACTTGAATAAAGTAGGGAGAAAGACTCAAACTTCCTCTTTGGGCACCATAAGTACCAGACGATTGATTTGCTTCAGTATTAAAGTCTGGTGAAAATTATTAGTTTCCTTTGAAATGATATGCCTGAAAAAAGATGCCATCAGAAGGAAAGCCTATGTTTATTCATTGCCTTTCAAGACCCTCAGCATACTTTGGCACAGCTCTAATGCCTAATTTCTCTGGCACCGTACATGTGGTCATGGGTACTCAGTTGTACACATTGTATATTCATGACTATCTGGAGACAGCTAATCATTGACCACTCCAGGTTTTCTCAGTGATTCCATTTGAGAAACTGCTGACAGATGGGAATGAATAATTTAGCACATGTGGCTGAGATACAATTTGCTAGAGAGAAACCCAGAAGATATTCTATTTCTGAGCAAAGATAGTACATGCTTTACTTTCTATACATTGCTTGAGACTATAGGGTTAATTATTTTACACATGTATAATATACACACATATAATATTATACACATGTATAATTATACACAATATAACTATTATATACATGTTTAACTTTCTATACATTGCTTGAGACTATAGGGTTAACTATTAACCCTTAAGAAAAAAGGAGAAAAAATGACTTGGAAGCAAAAAGAAAGTAAAGAAAACATTTATATTCGCTGGTTTTCCCATTATAATATGAAGAGAAAAATATAAATTTATTTCTCAAAAGTTAAAACCAAATGACATTTCTCATGCAGCTGTCAGATATGTATCTTTGATAGACAACTGAATTATTTATTAGGGAAAGGTAGAATGCAATGTTATGGCCACTTTACACCTGTAGGATAAAACCAATTGTTTGCAACTCTGAAAGATGGAAAAACTTCCAGGCCAAGTTTAGGAAGACAAGTCTTTTGCTGAGATTGATCCTCCATACTCAAAGTCTCCAGGAATCCTATATGCACTCTTTGTCCCATACAATATGTCTTATTAGAACAAATCTTAAATCTACAATATTTGGGTAGTCCAGCTTCTTTTGGGTTTTGGATTTCATGAAAGAAAGCAAAGTAATCTATGAGAGAAAGCCAATAGACATCATGCCTGCTTTACAAGCTAAAGCTTTGGGAAAATAAAAAAGGAATAAGGAGTGTTGACAAGATATTTATTTTTCAGACATGTAAAACCTGAGTGTTGGATTCTCAGCAAAAGCAGTTCATGGGGAACTTCATAATTACTCTGCTCAAATTCACAAGAAGAAATACGTTTAATGACCTCTAAAAGTAAACATCTCAACATAGAAAACAGACAATTGGAAAATAAACCATTTAAAAATAGTTGTCCGTTGGTATTCACAAAGGAGTAGTTTCAAGACCCCCCATGTAAACATCAAAATCTATGCATGTACAAGTCCCTTACATACAAAATCATAGTTTTGTGTATGACCTACATGTCCTCCTATATGCTTTAAATCATCTCTAGATAATACAATGAAAAGCTATTTAAATTGATGTTATACTCCATTGTTTAGACAAAGTGGTCTACACATGTTAACTATAAAAGAAAAAGTTTTGTTTTTTAGAATGTTTCAATCCCAGTTTGGTTGAATATATAGATGTGGAACCCAAAGATATAGAGGGCCAATTACAATTCTTTATCAAGATCTTGGTCCATGATTTCTTCTGTCTGTTAAAATTAAGACAAGGAGATATGGAGTAGTAAAATCTACTACTTAGCCCAAATACATAAAAAAGTAATTTTTAAAGCCAGAAATATTGAATCAATTCTCTTCTTACAATAATCAGTAACTAAATAAGTAATATTTCAAAGAATGAATATAATCCTTTACAAAATAAAAATCTTCTGGAGACATAAATCTCATAACAGTATGCTGCTGGGTTAGGTATTTTTCATATAATTTTAATGTGTCTTACTAATCCACAAGGATGATCACACCCCTCAGTACTAGGCAAACAGAGATGGTTGTTTACTTACAGCTAATGTGGACTCCCTAGAGGAGTTCAACAATAAACTTTCATCAGACTCCATCAGAAAACTAGATTAGTCAAGTATTTCAGGTCTGCATCCCTCTCATGGCAAATACGAAGGCTCTGTCTGTGATTGGATAACAAAACTAATATAGGTTGACAGGAGCTTAAGGTAAACTTGAAGAGTAAGAAGATGGGTGCTGCACACTAAGGAAAACGAATTTCCATAGTAACATTCTTTCCATCAGTATTCATAAACTATGCTTTAAACTAAGAAAATGTTAGACCTTGATTCTTTGCACAAGAATCACTAGCCTTAATAATAGGGAAAGAACAATGAAAGCATGAAAATTTCCACATAAATATCAGATTTTCCTGCATCATATTGATTTATTGAAATGCTTACCAATGGACTTCTTAAATACATACTTACCACAGAAGAGTCCCTAAAGGGAGTAACTTCGAGATCAAGGTTATCCATTTTAAGTGAATTTGACAATAATAAACTGTTTAGCAGTTTTATGGTTAACATATAAAATAATTTCCAGAGAATTTCTGGACCCCCAGCGAACATGCATAGCCAATTTTTTGAGAAGTCTAAATGATGTGCAACTCCTTCAGTACCTGGTGCCAGTGAATCTATTATTCCTCAGTTTAAAGTCTTTGTAGTATCTGCTTTTGATTTAAGCTCAGGAGAAAACATTTTGTTTCTGGAATCATTTCTTGGAAAAAGGAGTCAGTCAGTCCCTTGACCATTCAGTGTATTATCAAAATCTAAGGGTTTTACTTCCTTCCCTTGCTGTAGCAACATATATTGTGGCCTGAAAATACCCACATGTGTGGCCTTGTCATTTGGCAATAAAAACATATGATCCAACAGTGATGAAAGATAGATGTTTGAAAGAAAGCAATCTAATTTCACCACTAATATCTAGAATCCAAATAAACTTGAGAACACATCCAATATATGTTGTACATTAATAAGAACACTATCACAGGACACATTTCATCCAAGCACTGTTCAAAATGAGAAGCTTATGCCAATGAAAGTAATGAATCCTTTCTTATATAGAACCAAAGGGAAACCAGGGACTAAGGTGGAGGACAATTACTCAAACACTAATCTGTTTTTTATTATTATGTGTTGCTCATTCTAAGACAAACAGATATGGCAAAATTCAGAAAGGAAGAAAAAGACTTCCAAATTTAAATTCTTGTTTTTTCCAGATAATCTAAAAGATTACTCATTCAGTGGTTTTAATTATCTGATTCTGGCACTTCCGGAATTCTTTATCTTTCAAATAACTGTTTGAATGAATTTTCATATAGCTTATACCCAGAAAAGCAGAGTAGGATAAAAACAAAGTCTGTTGAATTTTAACTTTCTCATGTTCCAAGGAGATGAGACATCATTACCTATATGGAACATAAAGTCTATACCAAAGCCTAGCAATTGTGGGAAAATATTTTTCAAATACAATCTACTGAACACTAAGTGTTTCATTCCAGTAGTAGTCCAAATATCTTACATTATAGGTTTAAAAAACTCTCATCTATATTTCATTTAATTATGACAAAATCCTTTGAAGTAAAAAATATTGTTACTCTTATTTTATAAATGAGAAAATACAACTCACAGATCTCAAGAACTAGAAAGACATTTTGGCACCCTATTCAGCATTCACTCCACTATACCATGTCATCTCCTTAGATAACTGCCTACAATACAATAGGTCCCATGCCACTGAGCTGGAAACACAGTGGCAAAGAACCCTCAGACTCTGTCCTCAAAAGAAGGTCAGTAACAGTGATCATTTAATAATTTGCACCCCCAAAAAATCACATGTAGTTAAGTCCCCTAGCTAAAGAGAAATTTTATTGACTAAAGTGGAAAATATAACATCAAAAAATCATCAAATTTCTTAGAAATATAAATTTAAGCTGGGCACAGTGGCACATCCTGGATCAACATCAGCTCAGGAGGCTCAGACAGGAGGATCTCAAGTTCAAAGCCAGCCTCAGCAACTTAGCAAGATCTTATCTCTAAATAAAAATACAAAAAAGGGCTGGGGATGTGGTTCAGTGGTTGAATATCCCTGGGTTCAATCCCAGTACAAGAAAAAAAAAAGAAATATAAATGTAAATGTATTTACAAGCCTCTATTAAGAATATAGTTTTATACAAAGTAACAAATTTTTACACAGAGGAGATGCAACATCTTAAAGCTGTCGGAGGCATAATTGGTGTCATCAAAAACTATGAAAACTGCATAGAAGCCAGTCGCCATGACATGGACCTGTAATCCCTAAAATTTGGGAAGCTAAGGCAGGAGAATTGCCAGTTCAAGGCTACCATCCACCCTGACTCAAAAAAAGGCTGGAGATGTAGCTCGATGGTAGAATTCAATCCCCAGTACCACAAAAGAAAAAAAAAAAAAAAAACACATTTTTGACAAATTCACAATAGCAGATAGAGAAAAATAAAAAGCAGAGAAAATCAAGTGGTTTTTATGGGTCCAGTTATCCATCCACATCTACATGAGTCTTGGCATTGTCCAAGATTCATGCCAATCTAACTGCAAAGGAAGTTGAAAAGAGTATACCAACTGTGCCCAGGATGAAAAGGAACCTGATTTTCTCAACAACTAGTCATCACAAGTCATAACCAGTCTCTAGTTGAGACTACAGACTGGAAGAAGTTAAACTCACATTTGTCTCTCTTAAATGGAGATTATCTTACATTACATCCAAACACCATCATTTTTTGAACAACGCTATTAATTTACATGCCTAAAGTGGGAGTGAGGGGGGGCACAATTAACAATTAAGTTGCCAATTAAACAAAACACATCAATTGCAAGAGATATCCTAACGTAGCAATGTTAAAATCCATAGAGGGAGTGAGATGTGACTTCGATTCTATGAAATATAGTAAAACCTGCCTCCTATAAGACAACTAAATAAAGCAATGTGCTAAATAATAGGTCATGTTGCAGATTATCGTATCAGTAAACTAAAAAATTATCATGCGCCAATTAAAACTATACAAAATCTGCAGAAAAACAAATCTTAGACCAGTGCAGTAGAGTCAGTGTAAGTCAAACCCTGAGTACCACCCACTCCTCTTGGATTTTCGTTTTGACTACCACTCCCTGTTGAAAGGAGAGAGAACCAGATGCCTGCAGAAAACAGTTCTCCTTCTTAATGTTTGGTGCTAAGATGTCCCTGGATTGATATGGATCTTCCGAAGTCCTATTAGAATGGTGATCAGCACCTCTGCTTAATATGGAGTAGAGATAATGCTTATAGTAGTACAAAAATAAAAAAGAAATGGTTGAGAAAGGCTGTCTCTCAAGTCAAATTACCCAGATTTGAATATCAAGTCCTCCAAATTAAACCTCCCTAATCCTTTCCTGTCCTGATCTGTGGAACAGGGATAACATTGATCCCATCTCTAGGTGCTGCTTTACATGAGCTGATCTATATCAAGTCCTTGCATGACACAGGACTTGCACCAATTGCTTGATAAAGACACCAGTGATCTGGATCCATACTTCCCACCCTACTCTCCTTTGTGGTTAGGTTCCATGTTATGAGCCCAAGAGGAACCACAAAGATTTCAAAGGAGTCACAGAAAATAAAACCCTCTCCAAATCCTTCCTGTGCCTTCTCTCTGAACTCAGCAACTAGAACAGCAGCACTACTCATTCTTGGTAGTACTGGATCCACCATTATTTTACCCTTGTTTTTTCCCAGTACTGTCAGGGAAAAGATCCTATGATGCTGTGTTCTTTCTCATTAGCAGCCTAAGAATCATGACAATATTGTGTCTCGTTCCTTAGCCCAAAGTAAAGATCTTAAACACAACCACCAAATTTTTTAAAAAGAAAAAGGAGTAAATCACCAGAATGGGTTTATTGTTTTCCATTTCAAAACCATTACCAACATCTTTTATAAACCAAGTAGACATAGACACAGATACATAAACAGATATTCATGGATATAAATAATGTCATCATAAAGTTCTAAGTAGTCTTTCAACCTAAAAAGACAGTCATCTACCAATGAAAGCCATGCACATGCATTCACATTCTAAGTCTGGAGTAGTAAAAATCTACTGATCAGTAGATGGAATTTAGAAGGAGCACATGGATTGTTAGTCCTGTTGACCAACATCATTAGACACATCATTTCACAGAACATAAATAGTTTAGCAAGATTAGGTCAGGGTTCCCTGGGAAAACAAATTCCATCCTACAAATGCTGAGGACATGAACTGTAAGAAGTTGGCTGACTTGTTTGTTGGGGCTTTTCTTAGTAATTAACCTCACAAGTGAACTAGTTCATCTCTTCATCAATGGTGTGAATACTGCTTCAGGTAAATGGAAATACCACCTGAAATCAGCTGATCATTGCTAATTCATATTCATTGGGTTAATGTTCCGTGGGTGAGCGTTTGATCTTATCTGGCACAATCAATATGCTACAAATAGGCATTTCCATCCTGAAGTGAACTATTCGGTATCTTCTCTCCATAAACAGATTCACAAAATAGTTGTTGCCAGTACCTCATTACTGGGGAAGCTACCACCAAAGAAGTATTTCTTTTAAAACATAGTACTGGTCTATTACAAACATTCTATCTCAATTTTTCTGATGATTAAAGGGGATTTTAATTATACAATCAATGAGAAAATAGATAGAAACCATCTGGACATTCCACTGTTTTCTGCCAAAGAGTTTTCTTTTGTTTTACATATCAATGACTTAAGCTAACAAAGGAATTTCAGTGCCAGTCATTTGTCCTTGGCAAGGCTGGATCTTTTTATGTTATGAAAGATCTTTTAAATTTACTGATTGAGGGTCAAATTATCCCTCATGGTCAGAAAATTAACCTCAACATTTTCCTACACATAAAACTAAGAACAAAGGATATTTTTTAATTACTTGATCTTTAAAGCATGCAAACTTTAAATCCTTCTGTGCTGTAATGTTTTTATTAATCAGGGTGGTCAGAACAACAAAAAAACACTTTTTTTTAGGCACCAATGGAAAATGCTAAACTAGTAAGGTAGTGAAAACGTACTATTGGTTTTCAACAAAATGTGAGACTAGAGAAGGAGATGGCATTAAAGAAACCAAGAAAACCATCTAGAAGTTACATTACTATAATATTGGGAGGCCAGTCTGTATGAATAAAGCCTTTAGGAAACTTTAGCAGCAATGGATCCTTGGAAAAAACTGTCCAGGAGTCAAGCTCCAAGAGCAAGGAGCAAAGGTTAACTACCCAAAAAAGCAAATCAAAAATCCTGGCATACAAACCAACGACCAGAAACCAATCTTTATTTCTATCACTTGTCCTAAAATGAAGAAATAGTTATGTATTAGTCATGAGACATTTCCTAGAACTTTGCCTCATTTCTGTTGAGCACCATGACTCTAACTCTGAAAATTATATTTTAAATTCACTCTTAAGAAATGTGAAAACCAGAAAATAGTTCCACCCATGAAGGCAAAGAAGCAATAAGACTTTTTCAGCATTCTATAAAGTGATCTATGTAATAAACAGGACCTATTGATTTCACACATGAGTTTAGAAAACCCACAGCTTATGGGACTTCTTAGAAATTTAATGGCCAAAGAATACTAAAGAATTACATTTTCTTTTACAGTAGGGAAAAAAGCCACAAGTAAAAATGTTGGAGTCAAAGCAATATGTTTTGAAGATAACCTGTAGGACTAACACAAGTTTTTCAAAGATACCTTAAAGACTCAGTGGAAATAAAAATTGGAAACTGAGTTAAAATTCATTGAACTGTCAACAGCTCTGGAGGATCCAGAGGAAGAATTTGACCAAGAAATATTTCTCCCTTTGGCACTTTTAAAAGAAAAAAACTATGTTCTCTTTTGGACTAGGAACTGTTACAGTGCTGGACCCTTCCAGGAAATTGAGGCAGCACAAAAGCTCTCCTTCAATCCCCAGTTCTTGTGATCAAGTCAGAAAGATTTCAGACAAGTTGCTCAGAATAACAAGCATGAGTTTATTTAAAAGGACGGGTAAAGGGGAAAAGAGGACACTATTAAGGGAGAAAATGGATTCTCTCAGAAGGACAGCATGCTCCTCTACCCTCCAGTTTTATTGGGGGTCCCAAGGAAGTTTCCAGAGAGCCCACCCAGATCCACCTTTTTTTCGGTACTGGGGATTGAACTCAGGGGTACTCAACCACTGAGCCACATCCCCAGCCCTATTTTGTGTTTTATGTAGAGACAGGGTCTCACTGAGTTGCTTAGCATCTCACTGTTGCTGAGGCTGGCTTTGAACTCGTGATTCTCCTGTCTCAGCCTAAGTGCTGGGATTACAGGCTTGAGCCACCGTGCCCGGCTCACCTTTGATTTTTGACTGACAGCAGGGTGACATCAGACTTTCAAGTCCCCACTGCAATCACAATTGTAGGAAACTTTGGCCCATGCTGACCGGTTCTAATTGAAATCTGTTCCTGAAGATTTTATGGTTGGGGAAAATCATCTTTATCTCCCTGAGTTACAGGACCTAGTCTGTATGAGGGTCACAAAAGTCTCCCTGTTCAGGGTAACTTGTATTCCTCCTATCATTTCAGGCCTCCATTTCCCCTGCAGATAAGTTTGCTAAGGAATGTAACATATATTCTGTGAACTTAAGTAGGGCTGCTGATATATTGCTTTTATAGAATATTTCTCAACCTCACATTCCCATGGCTCACAACTCTTTCTTCTCTATCAGAACTGTTGTGAAAATTCACAGGGAAAAAAAAAAAAAAAATCAAGGAAAGGAAATCACCTTCTATCTGTTTAAGTCAGGATCAACTTATGTTTAAAAAAGGAAAAAATAAAACCTTGCCAATGTTTTATAGTCAAATGAATTTTTTTATTGTTACTGCTTTTAAGAACCTTTAAGTCATTAGTGAAAGTTGGGAGGTCACAGCTTAACTCATTATGTGGGATCCAAAAAAACAGCCCCATCCAAAGATAAATTTTCATTTTATTGTAAAGATTTCTGATGAAGAGATTCAAAATTAAATTAGAGAGCTCCTTGTGAACATGAGATTATTTTGTCTACACTTAATATTTACAGATCCTTGATTGCCAGATTTGAAGTTGTCTAACTCCCTGCAAATTAAACACTGTATATTAAAAGGGATGGCATAGGGGGACTGGGGCTGTGGCTCAGTGGTAGAGCGCTTGCCTGGCATGCATGAGGCACTGGGTTCGATCCTCAGCACCACATATAAATAATAAATGAATAAAGATCCATCAACTAAAAAAATATTTTAAAAAAAAGGGGGATGGCATAGGTATTTTAAGATAAAAATAAACACATGTCCAAAAAATATAGTGAGGCACATTTTAGATATATACAAAACCTGAGGTAACTGCAAATCAGGATCTTTCTGAAATGCCAATCCCAGCTTCAGAATGATCTATGGAATCAACTGAGACAGGTTGCAAATGCATCACAGGTAACATTCTCCCATCATCCAGTCCCATTCCCCTTCTTCCTTTACAGATGTTAAGAACATTCCCCATAAACCTCCTACATACACTTTCTATCCCATAATCTATTTCCCTGAGACAAAAGGATATACCAAGAGCAGGGGAAGGAAAGGTAATGAATGTAACTGTGAAAAAGGGATTTTCAAGATTATAATATTATAATTATACTGAACTGCATAATTTTCAACCATATGCAAGACTATCTTCATTAGACAGATGAAGAATGATTCAGTGATTTGCCTACTGTTACAGAGCCAGCAATTGCAAAGCTGAGATTTCAGCCCAGATTAATTCATCACTAAAGGTTGGGCTTTTTCCACTATGTCATGCTGTATCCCAGCCTTTAAGGAAGAGACATGTCAGAAAGGGAAAAGGCACAGTGGCTCTGGCTGACTTCCCAGTCACCTATCTCAACTTTGGTTCATGTGGCTCAGGCTCCACTTTCTTATTCCCTGAGCTTGAGATTTTCCTCAAATCTATTTCTCAATTTCATAGTCCTACAGCATCTAAGTTGTTTCTATGTGTGTTCCCTTCTTGTCTGATTTTAAAGGAAAGCATTTCATTTAAATATAAAACAAAAGGACAGACTTCAGAGTGTGCAAACTGAATCTTAATCCTAGCCCATTTATCTGTTTTGTGGTCTCAAGAGAATTGCTGAACCTCCCCCTGTGTTTAATCATCTGTGAACTGGAGTAACAATAGCCATCTCATGAAGCTCACCCAACATAACCTATTTGTAAAGCACAAAACACAGTGGCAACCCATACTCAGCTATAGTTCCTTATTCTTTTGTAGAAAGCTCCCTGGTAGTACCACTCCATTGTTATTAAACCAAATTACAGTAAATAAGTGAAGAGTTTGCAATTCCCGGAGCCTAGGTCAGATCCTCTTTTACAATATCCCCATTCCAATTTTTATAATACACATCTGCGTGCCCATACAATACCTGGCTCCTCCAGGTCTTTATCATGCCTCTTAACTGGGTCCTGGACACAATCAGGCACCATCTTGAATTGTTACACCATCTAAGCCACACCCTCCCTTTCTGGGAAGATAAGTGCTCTTCACTTCCTCTCTGCTCAGTCAGGATACCCAAGACAAAAAAGCCTACTGATCTCCATACTCAGGGGATCAGAGGCTTTAAAAGAACAAAGTATTCTCTTAATAGGCCAGATTTCCTGAATTAAACATTTAAAATCCCATATTGAGGTTTAAACCTATAAACTCTCATTTCTGACAAGAGGCACACTTTCTCAATTCACAATCACTGAGTAGGGAAATGTTTGCTACATTTTATATCGGATTTTGAATTATAATTAACATTTACTACTACTAGACACATTACTATGTGTTTTACATGCATAAGATTTAATTCTCATGAGAAGCCAAGTATTATAATCTCCATTTTATTTTTAAAAATAGAAAAGAATCACAGAATGTATCAGGCCCCCTGATCCCAGAACAGATGGAAAGTTGAGATTACCCAATTCTTCTCAATATTGCAGAAAGCTGAAGAACACAGAACTAATAAGAGTAAGAACCACCAATAAGAATAAGCTTATAAGGGGGAAGAAAACACCTTTACAGATTTAAATACCTCAACCTACATTTGCACTTCACAACTATGATGTAGGAATGATATTAATGTAGAGTTATTTTTTGTGAAAATAAAAAGGAATTGAATTCCCAAAATCCAAGTACTTTTCTTTAAATAGAAGAAAGCAGAGAGAGTTGTACATTTAGTCAATTGGGATATGTGGTTTGGTTAAAAAGTTTAAAAAATTTAAAAGCTCTTAAGACAAAGCCATGGCAGGAATCTAACTTAGAGTGACATAGAATGAGCTCATGATGCCGAGATTGAAGGCCAAAATCCTGAAACCAGATAGTTTGCCTAATCCACTAAGCTTCCTCATTTTAAATACATTTACTCTGCTGGAATGTTCTCTCTTCACTGGGTATTGTCTTGATTTTTCCTGGATCAAATGAAGCCATTTGCTTAAATTGGTCACCCCTATTTACTGAAAACTTGACAATTACATATTTCTCAAAGTTTGACATCATAAATCACATTATGAACGAGAAGATAATTGAAGAAAAAGATCTTGCATCTTTTGATGATTTAATAAAATTAAGAGTTCTTCATTTCCTCATTTTCTCTTCCAACTCAAAAGTATTTTTCACATAGGCTTTTTTTCCAAAAAAACTGATCCATGGTCATCTCACATTTGCAGTAAGCTTAGGTGACACTGAAGTGCAATAATATATTTGGCCCCAATTTCCAGGAGCTGGGAAAACCTCAGCACCCCTCTGCGCATTGGAAGTTATGGTTATAAGCTAGTCACCACCTCTATGCTTTTACAGGGCTGGTGGGCTTCCATGACAGCACAGTCAGTACAGCAAGAAGGTGGTGATGGATTTATCATCGTAGGCAGATCAGGAATTCACCAAAAGTTCCACATCCTCCCTGGCAACCCTTCTCCTTCACAGCCCAGAGTCAGACACAAGGCCTCCCATGTGGCTCAAGGTTACAGGGGCCATACTGGTGACTCCAAAATTAGGAGTTGAATGATACAAAACTGGCATATCCCTCTGTTCCTGAGTTCTATCTCACAAAATGAGAATCTTTGGTTTTTGCCAGCGCCAGACCAAAGTGAAACCAAGTCGGCGAGGGAGCCGCGGATGAAAGAAACACACACACAACAACGATTCTGAAGAAAAAGAAGCTCGAAGCTCGTGGCTCATTTATTTTCAGCACTCTGGGCTTATATATCTTTCCTACCCCCCGAGGGGCATGGGAGGCTTGGAACTGCAGACCCAGGTGTGGAAGATGCTCAGGCTGCTAAACAAGCTCAGACCACAAGAACACGGGAGTTCAAGGAATGGTCAGCACCTGTGGCTTCTCTCAGAAATCAGGGTACAGCTGGTTCTGGTAAACAGAAAGTAGCCATGCACGCAAGAATGCTCTCACAATTCCCCCTCTCTTTTCCTAGAGCCTGTCTTTGCAGGGACCAAAGAGCATGGCTTACCTGTCATCAGGTCTACGGCATGGATGTTAACTGCCATAGCCCTGTCTTAGGTTGCTCAAGTCTTCGTCCCCGTCTTACCTGTCATTGACTTCCTGTGAGTGCACAATGCCCAGCCATACTTGGGCAGGGGGATTGTCATGGGAGAGATCTACCATGGCTTGGTATTGTGCATGCTGTTGATGCCTCATAGATCGAAGTACCCTACAGCACAAGTACCCAACAGATCGAAGTACCCTACAGCACAAAGTACCCTACAGTATTAACAGCACAAGCAGTCCGACCAGAGCAACAGTTCCAGCCCATTTGTGCAGCATCATACCAATCTGTTGGAACAAACCTAACACTGCCCCTGAATCCAGCAGTTTGACCTTGGTATTATTTAGGGCGGTGACTTGTTGTAATATAATAAAGGTTCCACGGGCCATTCTTGCATCAAGAGAGGTGGCCACCTTACCAGGCCCCAATAACATTACCCAGGCATGAAGAAGTCAGTAGCATGAAAATCAGGAGCTTCATGATGATTAGAAAGGGAATTCTCCAAAGAATACTCACGAGCTCTTCAATAGGTCTTCACCAGCATTATCAGATTCTGTAAAACACAAAGGCTTCCCAGGAGGGAAGAAGCTCCTGGACAGATTCTTAGGTTATAACTTCCCTGACACATCTGTCAGGGACCCAAACAGGAGTGTCTGCATCATGGGGATAGACACAGACAGACTCTCGGGCTTGAGAAATTACAGGATCAGGACCACGCCATACTCCTGTCCTTAGATCCTTCCATTTCACTATCTTTTGTGTCACCTGAGGAGGGTTCCAATGTCGAACAGCCACGGAATTGCCCTGAGTATCCACAGTCAGAAAATTTAAAATATAGAGAACATGGGCAAGGCGTCCATGAGGGGAGGTGAATTCCTCCTCCCTTGTTTTAGAAAGATAGGACTTCAGAACTTGATTTGCCCGTTCCACAATAGCTTGGCCTTGTGGATTGTATGGAATGCCATGTACTAATTTAATGTCACAATCCGTGCAGAAGGATTGAAAACTCACAGACATGTAGGCCAAACTGTTACCAGTTTTTAAGGTTTTAGGAACTCCCATGTAAGCAAAGGCCTGTAAACAGTGCACTTTGACATCCTTAATCTTTTCTCCCGAGTGAGCAGATGCAAATATAAGCCCTGAAAAGGTGTCTATGGTAACATGAACATATTGCAATTTTCCAAAACTCGGCACATGTGTGACATCCATCTGCCATATATCGTTAGCCATCAGCCCTTTTGGATTAACCCTGTAATGGAGATGAATGAAAGGGGCACAATTAGGGCAGGTAGTAGTAATTTGCACTGCTTGTTCCTTAGTTATACCTATACGGTGTTTGAGGGATTGGGCATTACAGTGAAATTTGTTATGGAATTTTTGAGCTTGCTCCAGCGTGGTGTCCACAATGCGCGTATGTGAGTCTGCCAGAGCATTACCCTCAGATAAGGGGCCAGGAAGACTCATATCCTGGATTAAAGGGAGGTGGGCTTCCCACTGAATAATACTTCAGTTCCTGCTTACATTGTTCTTTTAATTCCCACTCCTGTAATCTCTCTTGCAATGTCTGGATATCCTGTTCCAATTGCAATTCCTCATCTTCCTCCTCATCCTCTCCTCCTTTCCCTTCCTCACTATCTGTTTCAACTTCTTTAAGGGACTGGGTAGAAATTGCTTCTTGGGTGGATTCAAAGGTCTTAGATAACTAACTCACTGACTTGTTCCTGAATCAAAACCTTTTTACTTAAAAGAGTGCTTAATTAGCCTCCACACAGAGAAGGTGGTAATGGGAAAAGACTGTGGCCCCTCTGTGTGTAGCCTTTTCTGTAAGTCCGCACAGACCTGTTCCCAATCTGGAACATTGAGACCTCCCGAATGAAGGAACCAGGGACTAGACTGCTCTATAATCTTTAAGAAGGCCCTTATAGTACTCTTTTTTAGCCCTGTACCCTTTTTCTTCAACAGTCTCGATCTGATTTTCCAACAATTCCCTACTGTGGGTAGTGCCCATCTTTACCTGCACTATTAACAATTCACCCCCTACTTACCAGCTGGTCCCAGGGTGTCCGTGACGTTCCTTCCCTTCTTCCGATCTCAGTGGAACCTCCAGATGCCAGCGCCTGCGCTGGACCAAAGTGAAACCGAGTCGGCGAGGGAGCCGCGGATGAAAGAAACACACACACAACAATGATTCTGAAGAAAAAGAAGCTCGTGGCTCGTTTATTTTCAGCACTCTGGGCTTATATATCTTTCCTACCCTTCGAGGGGCGTGGGAGGCGTGGAACTGCAGACCCAGGTGTGGAAAATGCTCAGGCTGCTAAACAAGCTCAGACCACAAGAACACGGGAGTTCAAGGAATGGTCAGCACCTGTGGCTTCTCTCAGAAATCAGGGTACAGCTGGTTCTGGTAAACAGAAAGTAGCCATGCACGCAAGAATGCTCTCACAGGTTTTCTCAGTTGAAGCAGCTTCTAAGAAGGTAGTGGTCTGGCTGTGACATCAGTCATTCCCACTGGGCAAATAGAGGTGTTGCCATTTGGGTTACAGCCTCTTATCTGTGATTGTTATTTCCCCAACATTTTTTCTCTGTCTAATCCCCTCCCCCCAAAAAGACACTATGAGTCCACCATTAGGAAAGGATATATTTTAGTATTTGTTCTGCCTTGTTGAACATTAAGCCACACCCTTTCAGCCAGTTCCCCTTATAATGAATCTGCAGCATAATCCCTTGGTATTGATGGCTGTCTGTGTTCATAAACTACATTGTAATCACCAAAAGGTGGATAACTGTCCCATACAAGGATCAATCACCTGATCTTGGACTTATTAACATAGTTCTATAAATTGAGCTAGATTGCAAAAGATATTCCCTATTTAAAATCAGTATTTCTTTAGTATCAATTATATGTATGGCATTGTGATTTTTGTAAATGAATGGGCTTACCGTTTTTGTGTCTCTTCTCTGCTTTCTTTATCTTAGATTTACTGCTTCATAAAAAACCTATACCATAGTCAGAATTTTTTTTTCCTGCAAAGGGTCAGATGATAAGTATTTTAGGCTTTGAAGACTTAACAATCTTTGTCACACCTACTTTCTTTGCTAATGTAGTACAAAAGCAGCCCTACACAATATGTAATCAAGTATGGCTGGGTCCTAATAAAACTTAACTTACAAAAACAGATAGTAAGTCAGATTTTGTCCTAAGGTTATAGTTTGCTGACCGCTGACCTAAATCAAAATGTTAATGAAAGCAGGAAACTATCTGTTCCTGTACCTCTAATGCCTAGCACATAGTATGCAAATATGTTGACAGAAGAATAAAAATAAAATTTCAAAGGACCAAAAAACTATTCTTGGTCAGTCATAACAACAAATGCATAATGTTGCACACCTGTCAGCATAATACAAAGTAACTTGTCAGCAGAGGGCATTTGCTAAATGGAACTGAAATTTATTTTATATCAAAAACCAATCTCTGCCTTTTATTCTTGATTTATCACTGGATTGTCTTAGGAAATTTATTCTTGTTTCAAAACATCATTAAAAGATGCATTAAACTTAGGCTGTGGGCCTGCATATATTTGTTCTCTTATAAATTATTCCAAGGAGAAACAGGAATATCGAAGGGCTGTTTCTTTTGCAAGCATTTCCACTCACATGTTTTTTTAATTTTTCAGTTTCATCAAGGCAGGTAGGCTGCCATCTGGTTGATTCCTGACAGCACTCAGTGGTTTTAGCTAAAACTTTGGCAGATTCTTTTCTTTCTTTCTTTTTTTTTTTGTTTTGTTTTGTTTTATGAAAGCAACCAATGTTTTGACAAAATTTGACCTTGTATCCCTAGAGAAATTATTGAGTTGTTAGAACTTTTTTTCAGATCAGCTTTTCCCAGAAAGGATTCATATCTTCACTTCCCTTTCAGGAATACTTTTTTCAGTCAGCTGTCACAACTTACCATCTAAAGGGGGAGTTTTTAATTTTCAATGCAAAATAAACAACATAGCATTGCCAATAGCTTTCCAAAATGATAAGTGTAATACTTTTTCTTAGTTTTCTTTTCAGTTGTTGATGTTCTATTATTTTTATTTATATGTGGTGCTGCTGAGGATTGAACCCAGTGCCTCACACATGCTAGGCAAGCGATCTACCACTGAGCCACAGCCCCAACCCTAGTGAAATACTTCTTAAAAGGCATTTTCACTACATACCCTACCAGAAAAATGATATCCAGATGCCAAAATAAAGCAGATAAGTATTAAAATCTCCAAAAATAAATTGCTTTTCCTCTAGTTAAGAAGAAGTGTTGGATTTGAAGGTTTATAGCCAAAATTTGTTGTAAGCAGAGACTATAGAATTTCTTATCCAAAAATACCAGTTTTCATGGGAGAAAAATGTACCTGACTCACAATCCTTTTTCTAAAATATTTTTTCTTCAAAAATTTTTTATCCAGATGCTTCATGAAAAAGAAAACTAGCATCACTCTTAAAAAAAGAAAAAAAATGTGTTACTATGTTATCCTGCATTCCAGCCCAGACAGGCCTGACTATTGGAAACACCTGGTCAGGTTGAAAAACATACAGATGACTAGGCCCAAGTAAGGATCAGGCAGGGGGCTAGGTGGGTTTTCATAGGGGTGCTCTCCAGGTGTCCCTGGTGTCATAGGGGTGTTTTCCAGGTGTCCTTGGAGCCCTTGCACCAGAGGACTCTTTCCTAGCAAGATTGCTGTGTCTGGGCAGGGCCTCAATGCCATCATAAAGATTCCAGATTCCTTTTCTCAGCAGTGGGCAGATTCTCTTTTGGTCCTTTTGATCGTCATTAAAAATGAAGTGCAAGCCACAAAACTATTTGCTCCTGATATAAGCCCAGCATCAGTCTTAACAGCCACAGACCCACTTTCATTGTCTAGCTTTCCCAGTCTCTGAAAACAGAGATGGTGTTCACACAAAGTGTACTTTTCATAAAGCCACAAAATAAAGTGGCTCTTTCTGGTTCTGATGTAACATAAAACCATGTGTCAGTTTAAACATCTCATGCCTCAACTGCGCACATCAGTATGTGAAAATATTTCTGAAACCTAAGTGTGGAATTCACTGCAACAATGTGTGATTCTACCACACTCATGACATTCAGATGGATAAGCACTACTGATCAAAATAAAGCAAAACAACAACAAATGCTTACTGAGTGTATGAGCCAAGCACTGGGAAGATAAACAAAAACTTATTTTAGCAAATGATTTCAATGCCATGATTAATTCATTTGCTCATTAAATTTCTCAACAAGTAGAAAATTTCTCTCAAGGAAATAGTATTTTAGCAAAGCAAATTATTTATATGTGAGTAAATATTGGTTGTTCTTTTCCATATCACTGAGATTGTAAAGATCTTTTTTATTGTTGCAGACTCAATAAAACTGTGTCCTGTTTTCATATTGAACACAGCTGATCTTATGTACTTTTGATGGTTAAATCAAGTTTCCAAAAAGAACTATTCATTTTCTCTATGGTAAGTTTAGGAACATGTAATCTTGTTTAGTTCATTCATACTAAAAGAGATCAGTGGAGAGTTAACACACCTATTCTGAAGCAAGAGACCAAAGCTGCAGCTATGACGGCAGTGATAAGGAACGGGTCGGGAGTCATTGGAGAAAACGAAGAAATGATTTCTTTCTTGTTGGAATCCTGGGAGAGTTGTGATACCACATCTACCAAAGGATCATTTGATCATTGTTCCCTGTCTCCGGTGTGGCAGAGACAGGGAACAATGATCAAATATAAGCACATTGCCTCAGGGCCAAAGACCTTCGTGTGAGATATGGAACAGGTAGCAAAAATAACATTCCTGGTTGAATTCTGGTTGGTTCTGCTAGTGATCAGATGATTCCTCTGACCTCAGCGAGGCTCACTCATGCTTCTGTGATTGGGTACAAACCTGGTTGGGTTGGCTCTGCTGATCTTGGCTGGTTGTTTGAAGCTTTGGCTGTAACAGCTGTGCTGACTCAGGGCTGCTATTGTGGTCTCAGCCTCCAGCAGGCTCATTCTTAGGGCAGGGGCAAAGTGAATTGAGGGAGTGAAAGCTCAAGAGGCCTCCTGAGGACCCCCTGAGTACTGGGCACAGCTTTGCGTTCATACTTTCTATTGACTGAAGCAAATTAAAATTATTTTTCTCTTAGAAAAAGAAAATCAGATATCCATCAAATTTTAGACCTGAATGGAATTTTCACAGCTATGCTCTCAACTCCTTTCACTTACCAGAACCTAAAGCATAGAATATAATGACTCAAACTCTAAGAGCTAATAGTTATAAAGCCAAGATAAAAATATAGATTTTCTAAGTCCTAGCACCATGCCCTTCCATCATATCATGCCAATGGTACCCTGTAGTGTTCAGCCTCTTTTAATAGTATGTATAATAGCCAATGACATAACTTCACCTACAAGTGAGAGAGCTGGCTCAGCAGCCACTTCCCAGCAACGGCTCACCATGGAGAAGGACAAAACACAATTGCTACTGGACAGCTGGTCATTCCCACCATAGGTTATTTTTGTTTTGATTTTGGTGGGGTATTCTGTTTGTTTCAGTTTGGTTTGGTTTTTTGAGAGGGAAGAAGAATTGGCTTTTTTTCCACTACTATATTTTTAAAAAATTACCTGACTACAGCTCTAGTTGGTGACTCTGGGTATAAAACAACAATTAAAAAAAGTGTTATTTCTAATATTTTTATTCAAACCTTAGATTTATTACAAAGAAATATTTCTGAAGCTACAATCCCTCATAGCTCTTAATTCAAACAAATTGCATTTACATTTTGTTTCTTAGAGCTACTTCATAGCTAAAACCACCTGTGTGAATATTTTTTACATGAAGTTAATGTCCTTCAGGAGGCTTATTCATTCATTCAGTGACTATCCATGAAGAATCTAACATGTTCCAATATTACTTGTAGTCATTTCAGATGTAGATTTGACAATATTCTATGATCAAAATACTGACTCAAGATGAACAATAACTTATTTGGGGGAGAGAGAGGAGACTGGTGATCAAACCCAGAACCTTTCACATACATGCAAGTGCAGGTACTCTACTACTGAGCTATATCTCCAGCCCTGTGACTAGAATATAATGGAATTTTAGAGAGAACATAGGTTTTATTATATTAATATTAAATTAATATTTTAATAATATTATTATATTACTTTTGAATTTGAGGTTACTGTACATTATACAAAAATCAATATAAATATCAGAGAAGTTACATACCCACAAGCAATTAAATGCAGTCTAAATTCAGTTTTCCTCTATTTTTCAAGTTTGTCTTTTGAAACTCATATGCATAGAGAAAGGGGAATAAAGAAAGAACAGATAGATAAAGGTAGCTAATATCATTGGGTCTTTATAATATTAGATTTGACAAGATTTACTTCTTTTCAGAGGTTTTAACTGCATTGTGCAAATCAGGTTAATTTTTAATAAAATCCCTGACCTAGTCTTAGTTCAAATGTGGAAGGCAGGAGACATTTTTTAAACACTCACCGAAAGGCAAACTGTCTTTTTGGGACCTCCTATTCCTCAAAAACAAAACAAACCGGGGTGTCAGTTTAAAGCAAACTTGGCTTCATTTTCGGTCTGGTGTGAAAGCCATCAATGTGGTGGTTCTGCTCTATTTAATCTCTTGATATTTACACTCTAAATTCAACTGTACATTGTTTTCAATTGTTAAAACCCACATACCAGAAGTAAAACCCAAGGAGGCAAACAACCCACATTAATGAAATGCTAAGTAAGCCTCATTTAAACTTTTATTCTACCATGGCAGCCAAGTTTTTATTGTTTTATGCTGTGAATATTAATAATAGCAGTAAACAATTGTGTAGTACCTACAATATGTTGGACATGGTCCCAAATGCCTTACACATAGTCAATCTTCACAGCAACCCCGAAGGTAAGGACTCTAATGATCACATGCTAAAGATGAAGAAGTAATTTGCACCAGGGTTCCACAGCTAATGAGGGGCAAAGGTATAATCTAAACCCAAGTGGTCTGGTTTGGGAACTTGTTCTCACAGACCCTTTGCCCATTTCCTATGCACCTTACAAATACTATTTCTTTTTTGCTATTCTTTGCATTTGAAGGTTTACCCTAACAGAACCCCTTGGATCCTAAGGTATGAACCCCCCTTATGTAAACAGTATACTCATCCAAACTGCCCTAGCCAAATCAATCCAGATATAAGCCAGGACTCACATGGTTCCCTTCTTTTTCCAATCATCTAATTAAAAAAACAATGACTGCTGAGAGTTAATGGATCTTATCTCCTGGGAAGGAAGTATAAATGATAAAACAGAACAGAGCCTCATAGCTGTTTCCTTCCTTCTTTCCCTAGCACCAAGGAGTTAATGACTGCCTATCAGAAAAAGGTAGAGAGAAGTGACAGAGCTATGTGGCCACCATGCTAGCAATGTCACACTGAGAATATGTAATCACCCGCATTTCACAGAGAGAATATGGCTCAGAGGACAAGCAACCTGCCCAAGATGGAGTGGGAATTTAAGCCCAGCTCTCTTTAACTCCAAAGCCTGTGCTCTTTCACACTGGGAAGGAGCAGGCTCAGAAGGAAAGAAGATGGTTCTTCTGATGATATCTGTGCATCTCATGGAAAATTTTCCTTATGTAAAAATGATAGGAGTGATTTTCCATATTGTTTTGTAACTGGCAATAGATTGAGAAGTAGCTTAATGAAGTAATCTCTAGGCAACATAAATTCATCAAAAATTAGAATAGTTGTGTGGTAATAACAGCCACATGCTTTATTAACTGCTTTTGTTGACTCTGGAATTTCTTTTTTAAGCATGTCTCAATATGACCATATTTACTTGATTTAAAGATATTTTTATTTTAGACATATTTACTTAAAAGTCACTTAACATTTAAAATGGGTATGCATATTGTCTCCACTTTAATATATAATAAGAAAGAGAAACATTCATAAGAAAAAATAAATTAAGTCAAATAAGTAAATCAAAAGTATCAAGTTTTTTTTTCCAATATGGGAAACTGAACCCAGCAGCAATCTACCACTGAACTACATCCTCAGCTCTTTCATACTTTTATTTTGAAGAGGATCTCACCAGGTTTCCCAGGCTGGCCTTGAACTTATGATCCTACTGCCTTCTCATCCTGAGTCACTGGGATTACAGGCACATACCACCTCATCTAGCTTAAAAGCATCAATTTTTAAATTTAATGAAAGGTCTACATAAGATTGTTTTGAAAACAAATTGTATAATACATTTAAAGAGTATTTGGAACAATGTATGACAAGTTATAAATGACAAATAAGTGGTGAAGATTTTTATTAGGAAAACACTATAAAATTCAAATATTAAAAAAAATTCAAAGCACTACAGACCATAAATTTGATGCTACTTAAATTTTTTTATAATATTTTAAACAATTTAAATTATAAGTCTTAACTATTTTGTGTAGATAAGTAATACACTCACTACTTTTCCTCTTGATTTGATATGTATTTTTAAAAGATTTCTGTTGGCTATAAGTGTTTTATTTATCATTAGATGTTGATTAGTTGGATTCCAAAAGCAATAGCAAATAATTCTAACTGGTCTCAGAATAACATGGCATCGTTTTCTGCCTTTTTTTTTCCTGAGAAAGGTTTCACTGTGTTACCCAGGTTGGCCTCAAGCTTGCAATCCTCCTACCTACCTCATCCTCCCAACTAGCTGGCATTACAGGTGTGGGTAACCACACCCAGCCTTTAATTTTCTGCAATTAAAAATAAAAGTTTACAGAGTTTCCAAAAACGTCTTTTTATTGCCTTTTCTTGTTCTCCAATGCTATGAGTATGCAGAAGATGCTGGTTAAAAAAAGTAAAGTTCTGGACCTATTTGTAAGCAAACTTATTCTTTTAATGCAATCATTAGAATCATAAGAATTACAGTGACTACACACATCTATCAAAACCATAGCAATTTGTGCACTGTCTAAACCACCCTGGAGGAGAAGAAAACAAGATTCTGTTGCATTTGTGACCTCTAGAGGCCAACATGAACGTGATATATTTTATTCATTCAAAAGCGCCTCCAAATACAGTGTTCAGGAGTTGGAGATTTATAGGCATTACAAAACTGAGCAGACTCAACATAAGAGAAGTTCCATTTGAGGAGGATATGTTGACTTGAACGAACAACCACAAACCACAAATAGAAGTTTTAAATAATAATTTGAACAAGACTCAGACATTTGGAGAGCCCTAATGGAAAATGAAAACCTTGTCTACCTCACAGTGGAGACGTCCAGACTAATTACTTATGGTGAGAAATCATCATACTGAGGATGAACACAGAGGAATGCACTCTCTGGACCCTGGAGTCAAAACTCGGTTTCAATATTTCATAGTTACATGTATTTTGGAAAAATTGGTCACCAATCTGAGCCTCAGTCTATGCATCTATAAATTAAATAAGCATAACAAAACCCACCTCAGAATGCTTTTGATAAAGGAGATAACGTATATTATAAAAGTATTTTGAAAACTGCCAAGCATTAAATCAGTGATATATATTTCATTAAGATAGTATGTGTTCAGATGTTTCCTTGACTTAATATGCTTTTTCACCACACTGATTAAGCCAAAACAAAATATTGGTCTAATTAAGTCTTCTTTAAATTATACAGAATTTTGAAGTAGGAGTGTTACTCCCTCTGCATTGTGTTATTGCACATCAGCCCCCCCTAACAGCAGCTGGAATCAAGCATGGAGCAGCAGTGACTTAGCTGCCCAATTGGATTTATTACTCTTTGTCTTAAAGATGGAAATTATGATATAACCTTTGAACTATTAGGGTGTTTCTCCCCTTCTCAGCATGCTCAGAAATGGTACCCACCTACTTGCACACATACTCTGCTTGTGCTCAGCATCTTTCTTTAAGGGCCAAATTTTCTAAACTACCTTCTTTTATAGTGGGAGCAAAGTCTGTATTGTTTCAATTTGTGCATTCATACAATCCCATCTACTGTATAAAAAAGGTCTACGAGAAGATGGCTAACTAGTTGCTGCAAAGTCCCCCTTCTCCCTTGTTTATTCCTATAAAGAAAAAGCCTAATCAAGGATCTCTCTAAAGTATTTAAAACTATCTGCCCCTGAAATTCTTCTGCCTTTGACTTTTAGACACCACTAAACTAATTTCCTCATATCTCTTAGGTGACTTCATCTCAATTTCCCTTTCTAAATCTTCTTTGGCTCATACTCTAAATATTCTTGTCACTTTCTCCAAGTTAATATGTTAGCTGAGGCAAAAGAAGCCAGTCACAAAACAAATGCTGCTTGATTCTCCTTTATGAATTATCCAAAATAACCAAACTCATAGAAACAAAGTGGAACAATGGTCCCAGGAGCTGGGAGGAGGGGGAAATAGGGAGTGGCTGTTTAGTGGGTATAAAGTTGATATACAAGAAGAATAAGTTCTATAGATCTGCTGTATGACATGGAGCCTGCAGTCTCCTCAATTAAATAAATAAATAAAATGTTAGCAGAACCACAATACACCCCACCTTGCTCCCAAATTCTTAAGGAACTGAGTTAAATCATAATATTTTTAAATATAATTAATTTATTCAGCAAAAATTATTAAGTGTCTATAATATCTCCAACACCATGCTGGGTATGGGGGATACAGTGATAAACAACACAGACTCAGTACCTGACCTTATGGACTTTATATCTTTGTAAGGATATAATGAGAAATAGCCAAAGAAATATGCCTGACAATTATACATGGCATTGTGGGAGAGAGCTGGCCTGGGTGTTCCCACAGTAGATAATGTGCAACAGTATCAGGATCATCAATCATGTGGCTTGACCATAGTTCCATGTTCTTGTAACATTTCCGCATTCCTGTAAAAGCCGCAAGGTTAGTAAAGTAGTAACACTTTGTAAGACTTCGGTGCATCCAGTTGTACCTTGTGGCGCTTCCAGGTGAGAGGGCATCCTAAGAGATCTATACCCAAGTCAGCGGAATAAAGGGGACTTGAGACTTGTCTTGTCCTTTGTGTGTGTGTGTGTAATTCTCATCCGCAGCTCCCTCTCTGATCCTACTTTCACTTTGTGCTGGTGCAGGCGCCGGCATGGCATAAAGGGGAAAAAAAGATCATGAGACTGAGTAGCTGTCCACAAATTTTTTCTGTAAAGAGCCATAGCAAATATTTTAATCTGTGCAGACCATGCAGTCTCTGTTGCAACTAATTAACTCCACTGTTGAAGGATAAAAGCAATGAAGGGCAATACATAAATGAGTGGCTGTGGCTTGGTTCCATAAAATTTTATTTACAAAAAAATAAGCAATGGACCAGATTGAGCCTGTTGGCCATAGTTTGCCAACCCTCAAAATAGAGAAAAATTGGAGTAGGTCAGTTTAGATATAAAGGTCCAAGAATGCCTCTTGAAAAGATGGCATTTGAGTGGAGATCTGAGGGAAAGAAAGAGCCATACTACTTCCCTGAGCCCACTGACCCTTGAACTGGCAAAAGCAAACACACATGTTTTATTCTTTTGTAGTTTGGATCTGAAAGATTCGATTGATAACCCACACAATCTATAAAATTCATAACTTCAAATGCTAGACAGAAACCAACTTCTGCATCCCTAGTGTGGAAATTCACAAAAAGAGAAGAGTCACTCAATTTATAGAAAGACTTAATAGTTTTAACAAGGGATAGGGACTGATATGTGAGAATTAGATAAAAATTCCACTTTATACAGACCAAGTGAAAGTAGGAAAAGAAATTACAGACTCTTTTATCTGTATTCTAAGCAAGAATTGAAAATATATTGAATCTATGAAAGAATAATTTGAAGTATGTAAAGACCATTTTGTATCAAAAATATTTATTATCATAAAAGTGTCATATTTTACAATAGACTACTATAGAAAATTGAATTGGCTTATTTGTTGGAGAAAATGCAAAATGTAGAATATGAAGAAGTATAATTTATTTATAGCAGCAACTCTATACAGAAAGAGCATATAAAGCAATAACCATCAGAAATTATAGAAAATTTTTCCTTTTATTGTTTCTTCAAAAGAAACAAATCAATAAATTCATGTAGAATATCAAGCTTGAGATCAAGCTAAATTCATGTAGAAAGAAAAAACCTAGGCTTTTAGCGATGACATTGCTGAATTTAAAGGCCTTGGGCAGGAAGAAGTGTGTTTTATCTAAATTAGAAAGGGGAAGAGGGGCAGGAAAGAACAGATAATAAGATAAGCATAAAGATAAAAATGTTCAGAAACAGAGGTCTCCAGAATAACACTAAATGTTTATAAGGACAAAGATTGTTAGCCAGGCGCAGTGGCTCACGCTTGTAATCCCAGCACTTAGAGAGGCTGAGACAGGAGAATCGCGAGTTCAAAGCCAGCCTCAGCAAGGCTGGCAAGGTGCTAAGCAACTCAGTGAGACCCTGTCTCTACATAAAATACAAAATAGGGCTGGGGATGTGGCTCAGTGGTCTAGTGCCCCTGAGTTCAATCCCTGGTACCAAAAAAAAGATTGTGATCAGGGATTCTGTGTTCATTTAAATTATCATTCATATCTGAGGGCAAAGAAATCTTGTAAGATTCAAAAAGTGTACCATTTCCACAAACTAATTATTCTAAGTATTACTCTAACCAACAAATGAAAAAGCATGCCAGGCATGCTGGTATACACCTGTAATCTCAGCGGCTTGGGAGGGTGAGGCAAGGGGATCAAGAATTCAAGGCCAGAGTTCCGCTCCAGGGTTCCTGTGGTCCGGCAGGAGCCACAGAGGGCCCTGATGAGCCCTCAGGAACCTCCACAGTTGTCCAGCCAACAGTAAACCAGGGACTGCTAGCTGCTAGCCACTGGGGAGCCCAAATTCAGGGTAAGAGTCACTCCAGAGACCCCAGTGGAGGCAGCCCTGCCCAAGGGCGGCCTGGGCCCACCTCAGTTCCCCTCCAGAGTTCCTGGGGAACAGCAGGAGCCACAGAGGGCCCTGATCCACCCTCAGGAACCTCCACGGTTGTCCAACCAACTGGAGACCAGGGACTGCTAGCGGCTAGCCACTGGGGAGCCCAAATTCAGGGCAAGAGTCGCTCCAGAGACACCAGCGCAAGCCAACCCTGCCCGAGGGCAGCCTGGGTCCCCCGCAGTTCCGCTCCAGAGTTCCTGTGGACCAGCAGGAGCCGCAGAGGGCTCAGATCCACCCTCAGGAAACTCCACAGGTGTCCAGCCAATGGGAGCTAGCCATAAAGGAAGACACACCCAGGGTAAGAGTCACCTGCAGAGATCCCAGCGTAAAGAGACCACACCGAAGTGCGCTCTGGGCCCGCCTCAGTTCCGCTCCAGAATTCCTGTGGTCAGGCGAGGCAGAAGGCCCAAAACCACCCTTAGGGAATGCCAGGGGTGCCCAGCCAAAAGCAGACCAGAGCCTGCTAGCCTCCTGCCCCAGGGAAACTCACACTCTCTGCAAGGGTCGCACACAGACTCTCCTACTTGTGACCCTGCCTAAGTGAGACCTGAGCCCACCTCCAGTTCCGCTCCAGAGTTCCTGCTCACCAGCAGGAGTGTAAGAGAGGGGCAAAACAGCCCTCAGGGGCCGCCTCAGGAGCCCAGCCAAGGCCACTCCCACTGCCCTCTAGAGGTACATCCACTACCTCTGCCACCAACTTTAGTGGCAGTAGTGCTCATCTGGGGACACTGGGGGAACAGAAGTAGCTCCAAGGTGAGACACAGGTAATCTGGAGTGTCAATACAAGATTATAGGATAAAAGCCACAATACCTCAGATCGGTATTTCAAGAAAGAACAATACACAATAAACATGAAAAAACAAGGGAAGAAAGTGCCCCAAATAAACCTCAATACCACTGTAACAGAATCCATCCACAACACAGTTGATGAAATGTCAGAGAAAGAATTCAGAATGTACATAATTAAAATGATCAGCTAACTAAAGAATGACGTAAGTGAATAAGTACAGTCAAAAATTGATCAATCCAACAAAGAAATAGGAGAGCAAATAAAGGCAATCATCAATCATTCTAACAAAGAGATAAGAGAGCAATTACAAGTAGCAAAAGATTACTTTAAGAAAGAGCTAGAGATTGTGAAAAAAAATCAGAAATACTTGAAATGAAGGAAACAATAAACCAAATAAAAAACTCAATAGAAAGCATCACCAGTAGACTAACTAGATCACCTGGAAGACAGAACCTCAGATAATGAAGACAAGATATACAATGGTGAAAATAAACTTGACCATACAGTGAAGATGGTAAAAAATCATGAACAGAAAATACAAGAAATATGGGACAGCATCAAAAGACCAAATCTAAGATTTATTGGGATAGAAGAAGGCGCAGAATTTCAAAGCAAAGGAATGCACAATCTCTTCAATGAAATAATATCAGAAAATTTCCCAAATATGAAAAATGAAATGGAAAATTAAATACAAGAGGCTTACAGGACACCAAATGCACAAAATTCCAACAGATCTACACCAAGGCACATTATAATGAAAATGCCCAACATACAGAATAAGGATAGAATTTTAAAGTCCACAAGAGAGAGGAACCAGATTACATACAAGGGGAGACCTATTCATATCTCAGAAGATTTTTCAACCCAGACCCTAAAAGCCAAGAGATCATGGAATAACATATTCCAAGCCCTGAAAGACAATGGATGCCAACCAAGAATCCTATATCCAGTAAAATTGAGCTTCAGATTAGATGATGAAATAAAAACCTTCCATGATAAACAAAAGTTAAAAGAATTTACAGCAAGAAAGCCTGCACTACACAGCATTTTTGGCAAAATATTTCATGAGGAGGAAATGATAACCAACAATGAAAATTTACAAAGAGAAGAACTACACTAAAGGAAAGACCATTCAAAAGAGAAAACAACTCAAGGTAAAAACTAAAAACAAACCAAAATGACTGTAATTACAAATCATATCTCAATAATAACCCTGAATGTAAATGGCCTAAATGCACCAATTAAAAGACATAGACTGACAGACTGGATCAAAAAAAAAGACCCAACAATATGCTGTCTTCAAGAAACTCATCTTACAGGAAAACACATCCACAAACCGAAAGTGAAAGGGTGGGAAAAAACATATCACTCACATGGACCCCACAAACAAGCAGGAGTTTCCATACTCATATCAAATAAAGTGGACTTCAAACCAAAGATGGTGAAAAGAGATAAAGAAGGTCATTTCATACTTCTTAAGGGAATCATATATCAACAAGACATAATAATCATAAATATCTATGCCCCAAATAATGGGGCTTCTACGTATATCAAACAAATCCTTCTCAAATACAAGAATCAAATAGACCACAACACAATAATACATGGAGACTTTCACACAGCTCTCTCACCATTGGATAGATCTTCCAAACAAAACTTGATAAAGAAACCATAGACCTCAATGAAACTATCAATAATTTAGACTTAACAGACATATATAGTGTTCCATCCATCAACGAGTGAATATACTTTCTTCTCAGCTGCACATGGATCCTTTTCCAAAATAGATCATACGTTATGTCACAAAGCCAGTCTTAGCAAATACAAAAAAATAGAGATTCTACCTTGCATCCTATCTGACCACAATTGAGTAAAATTACAAATCAATGACAGATTAAAAAACAGAAACTAATCCATCACCTGGCAACTAAATAATATGCTATTGAATGATACATGGATAACAGGAAACATCAAAGAAGAGATAAAAAATTCTTAGAGGCAAATGAAAACTCTGACACAACATATCAAAATTTCTGGGATGCCATGAAGGCAGTGCTAAGAGGAAAGTTCATAGCACTAAACTCATTCATCAGAAGAAGTAAAAGTCAACAAATAAATGAATTGACTCTTCGTCTCAAAGCCTTAGAAAAGGAAGAACAAATTAACACCCAAAGAAGTAGAAGACAGGAAATAATCAAAATCAGGGCTGAAATCAATGAAATTGAAACAAAAGAAACAATTCAAAAAATTGACAAAACAAAAAGA
>PVHX01001587.1:48140-92263 GCA_004024805.1 Geosciurus inauris
CTTAGCCACCCTAACAAAAAGAAGGAGAGAGAAAACCCAAATTACCAAAATTTGTGATGAAAAAGGAAACATCACGACAGACCCTGCTGAAATACAGAGGATAATCAGAAACTATTTTGAAAACTTATATTCCAGTAAAATAGAAAACCCTGAAGACACTGACAAATTCCTAGACACATATGACCTACCCAAACTGAACTAGGAGGACATTCATGACTTAAACAGATCAATTACATGCAAGGAAATAGAAGAGGCCATCAAGAGCCTTCCAACCAAGAGAAGCCCTGGACCAGATGGATTCTCAGCTGAGTTCTACAAGACCTACAAAGAAGAACTAACTCCAATACTCCTCAAAGTATTACATGAAATAGAAAGAGAAGGAACACTTCCAAACTCATTCTATGAGGCTAGTATCACCTTGATTCCAAAACCAAACAGAGACACGTCAAAAAAGGAAAATTTCAGACCAATATACTTGATGAATATAGATGCAAAAATTCTCAATAAAATTTTGGCAAATCACATACAAAAACATATTAAAAAAAAATAGTGCACCATGATCAAGTGGGGTTCATTCCAGGGATGCAAGTTTGGTTCAACATACGGAAATCAATTAACGTAATACATCACATCAATAGACTTAAAGATAAGAGTCATATGATTTTCTTAATCAATGCAGAGAAGGCATTTGACAAAATACAACACCCTTTTATGCTCAAAACACTAGAAAAACTTGGGATAGTAGGAACATTCCTCAACTTTGTAAAAGCTATCTATGCTAAATCCAAGGCCAACATCATCCTAAATGGAGAAAAATTGGTATCATTCCCTCTGAAAATGTGAACTAGACAGGGATGCCCTCTCTCACCACTGCTATTCAACATAGTCCTTGAAACACTAGCCAGAGCAATTAGACAGATGAAAGAAATTAAAGGGATACGAATCAGAAAAGAAGAACTCAAACTATCATTATTTGCAAACGACATGATTCTATACTTAAAGAATCCAAAAAATTCTACAAGAAAACTTTTAGAACTAATAAATGATTTCAGCAAAGTAGCAGGATACAAAACCAACACCCACAAATCAACTGCATTTCTATACATCAGTGATAAACCCTCTGAAAGAGAAATTAGGAAAACTATCCCATTCACAATAGCCTCAAAAAAAAAAAATACTTGGGAATCAATTTAACAAAAGAGGTGAAAGACCTCTACAATGCAAACTACAAGACACTGAAGATAGAAATTGAAGAAGACCTTAGAAGACGGAAAAATCTCCCATGCTCCTAGATAGGCAGAATCAATATTATTAAAATGGCCATACTTCCCAAAGTGATATATAGATTCAATGCAATCCCAATTAAAATCCCAATGTCATTCCTTATAGAAATAGAAAAGGCAATCATGGAATTCATTTGGAAGAATAAGAGACCCAAAATAGCCAAAGCAATCCTTAGCAAGAAGAGTGAAGCAGGAGGCATCTCAATACCAGACCTCAGATTATACTACAAAGCTATAGTAACAAAAACAGCATGGTACTGGCATCAAAACAGACATGCAGACCAATGGTATAGAATAGAAGACACAGAGACGAACCCACTTACATACAGTTACCTTATACTACATAAAGGAGCCAAACACGTACACTGGAGAAATGATAGCCTGTTCAACAAATGGTGCTGGGAAAACTGGAAATCCATATGCAGCAAAATGAAACTAAACCCCTATCTCTCACCATGCACAAAATTCAACTCAAAGTGGATCAAGGACCTGGGAATCAGACCAGAGACCCAACGCCTAACAGAAGAAAAAATAGGCCCAAATCTTCATCATGTCGGATTAGGACCATACTTCCTTAACAAGACTCCTATAGCACAAGAAGTAAAATCAAGAATCAACAAATGGGATGGATTCAAACTAAAAAGCTTCTTCTCAGCTAAAGAAATAATCAATGAAGTGAACAGAGAGCCTACATTCTGGGAACAAATCTTTGCCACACACACATCCAATAGAGCACTCATCTCCAGGATATATAAAGAACTCAAAAAGCTGAACACCAAAAAAACTAACAACCCAATCAATAAATGGGTCAAAGAGCTGAACACAAACTTCACAGAAGAAGATATACAATCCATCAACAGACATATGAAAAAATGGTCAACATCTCTAGCAATCAGAGAAATGCAAATCAAAACTACTCTAAGATTTCATCTCATTCCAGTCAGAATGGCAATTATCAAGAATACAAACAACAATAAGTGTTGGCAAGGTTGTGGGGGAAAAGGCACACTCATACATTGCTGGTGGAACTGCAAATTGGTACAACCAATCTGGAAAGCAGTATGGAGAGTCCTTAGAAAACTTGGAATGGAACCACCATTTGAGCCTGTAATCCCACTCCTTGGTCTATACCCAGAAGACTTAAAAACAGCAAACTACAGGGCTGCCGCCACTTCAATGTTTATAGCAGCTCAATTCACAATAGCTAAACTGTAGAACCAACCTAGATGCCATTAAATAGATGACTGGATAAAGAAACTGTGGTATATATACACAATGGAATATTACTCAGCAATAAAAGAGAATAAAATTATGGCATTTGCAGGTAAATGGATGGAGTTGGAGAATATCATGCTAAGTGAAGTAAGCCAATCTCAGAAAACCAAATGCCGAATGTACTCGTTGATAAGTGAATGCTGATCCATAATGTGGGGAAGGTCGTGGGAACAATGGTGGAACTCTGTTCATAGGGGTGTAAGGGGGGACGGGGCATGGGGACAGTAAAGGTGGTAGAATATGATGGTCATCATAGCCCTAACTTTATGTATGACTGCATATATGTTGTGATTCTATATAACTTACAACTACAGAATTGATATGTTATCCTCTATCTATGTACAATGAATCAAATTGCACTCTGTTATCATGTAAGCCTACATAGAACAAATAAATAAATTAAATATGAAAAAAAAAAAGAATTCAAGGCCAGCCTCAGCAAAAGATGCTAAGCAACTCGGTGAGACCCTGTCTCTACATAAATAGGGCTGGGGATGTGGCACAGTAGTCAAGGGCCCCAGAGTTCAATCCCCATTATACCCTCCCCGCGAAAAAAGAAAAAGAAAAAGCATAACGCACACACAATTGAACAATTGACAGGTTCAGAATATGGCTACCTTATCTCCTTTCCCACAAGCTCTTCAGCCATATGGCTTTGCTGTTCCTCAAAAAGAGTCTATTTACCTACCTTCTTGGGTCTAATTTGGACCTGTGACTGCTTTGGTCAATATAATCCTGCAAAAGTGACATCTATCAGTACCAAACATGCCTTTCACTGACCAGGTAGCTTCTGCTTCCCATCTTTTGGAACCTGAGCTGCATTTCAGGAGGAAATGTGGTTCTCCTGGAGACAGGGGCCACACGGAGGAGCCTGAAGGCCCTCAGATCTCTCCAGCCTCAGCCTCTATCTGAGTAAATGCCTGGGAGATCCCAACTGAGAACCACCCAGTCAATCCAAAAATCTATGAAAGGGAAAACAAATTGGTGTTTTCTAAAGACACTAAATTTTTATGTACTTTGTTACATAGCAATAGATCCCAAAACAGCAGTTGATATAATAAATTGCCTAACTGTAATTAATATTATAATAACTGTTCAAATATTTTAAAAAGTTAAAAAGTTGAAGAATGCATTAATAATATTCTATCTAAAATCCCAGATCCTTCTAGCAAAAACTCAAAAATAGAAGACAGGAGGAATGAAAAATATAGTACACTCCTCAACTATATGATGTTGGAAATAGATGCCATTTCACAAATTAAAACTACACTGAGACTCTACCCCACCCTAGTCAGAATGGCAATTTTCAAGAATACAAGTAACAATAAATGTTGGTGAGGATGTGGGGAAAAGGTACACTTATACATTGCTGGTGGGACCACAGATTGGTGCAACCACTCCAGAAAGCAGTATGGAGATTCCTCAGAAAACTTGGAATGGAACCCCTATTTGACCCAGTTATCCCACTCCTCGGTGTATACCTAAAGGACTTAAAATCAGTATACTATAGTGATGCAGTCACATCGATGTTTATAGCAGCTCAATTCCAAACAGCTAAGCTATGGAACCCACCTAGGTGCACTTCAACAGATGAATAGATTAAGAAAATATGGTATATATACACAATGGAATATTACTCAGCCATAAAGCAGAATGAAATTATGGAAATTGCCAGTAAATAGATGGAACTGGAGACTATCATGCTAAGTAAAATAAGCCAATTCCAAAAAACCAAAGGCTGAATGTTCTCTCTGATACGCAGATGCTAATACACAATAAGGGAGTGGGGAGGGAACAATAGAAGTTCATTAGATTAGACAAAGGGTTATGAAGGGGAGAGAGAGGGGTTGGGAAAAGAAAAGACAGTAGGATTAATTGGACATAACTTTCCTATGTACATACATGAATACATGACCAGTGTAACTCCACAACCACAAGAATGGAAACTTATGCTCCATGTATGTATAATATGTCAAAATACACTGTACTGTCATGCACACCTAAAAAAAAAAACTACGAAGAAAATAGATACCACTTAATTCCTGACATTGATAGAGATGCTCATATCTGATTTATTTTCAAAGGAAAAATATTTTGTTGTGTTTCTGATTAAAAATAAATAAGTACAAATTATAAAACAATTCCATGATACAGAAAAGAAAAATTAAATATTATTGGCAATCTCATTGTCAGAAACATTACCAACACCCATTTGGTGCATAATCTTAATTCTCATAGATGCATCACCTAACATCCTATTTAATGCAGTGGTAAATGACATATTTTAAAATAGCTCCACATTCTACTTCTTTTTAATTTTTTAATTCTCATCTCAGTAGGTATCTTTCTAAGGCATAGTCATCCTAAAAATTGTTTCACCTCTCCAAGGGGCGTGTCCCTTCACTCTCTGCCGACCAAATGAGATCCTCATATAATCAGAGAGTTGGCATATGCAACCAGTAGTTCTCAAACTCTGACAAATTACATGTTATAGGGTTTAAATGAAGCACCACTCTGAAGCACTTTATTATAAGTACAATATTTCATACCAAATTGATCATACTATATCAATAAGCAGCTTTTGTTTTAATTTTTTTTTTTTTTTTTTTTGTTTTGGACTGGGGATTGAACTCAGGGGCACTTGATCACTGAGCCACATCTCCAGCCCTGTTTTGTGTTTTTTGTAGAGACGGGGTCTCACTGAGTTGCTTAGCACCTCGCCATTGCTAAGGCTGGTTTTGAACTTGTGGTTCTCCTGTCAGCCTCCCAAAGTGCTGGGATTATAGGTGTGTGCCATCACGCCCGGCTTGTTTTAATTTTTTAATTTTAATTCTCAACTAATTATACATATTTATAGGGCACAGTGTGGCATTTCATGTATAGTATGTGTAATGGTCAGGTCAGTGTAACTGGCATATACATTGCCTCAAACATTTATTATTTCTTTGATTTAGGAATATTCAAAATTCTCTCTGCTAGCTATTTTGAGAAGCACAGTTAATTGTTATCAACCACAGTTGTCCTACTGTGCTATGTAATCCCAACGACTCAAGAGGCTGAGGCAGGAGGACCTCAAGTTCAAAGCCAGGATCAGCAAATCAGTGATGCCCTAACCAACATAGCAAAACCCTATCCCAAAATAAAAAATAAAAAGGGCTAGGAATATGGCTCAGTGGTTAAGTGCCCCTGGGTTTAATCCCCAGTACCGAAAAAAAAAGGAGGAGGAGGAGGAGGAGGAGAAAAAGATGATTAAAAGTTATTTCTCCTTAAAAACAATAGCACTTCTCCTAGTTAGCTGCAAGCTACTCTTGTTTGATAATGATGCAGGAAGGCATTTGTACTCACCAAAAACCTAACTGGTTCTTAACTTTAAAAACTAATCTCTTAAAAATCACTATTTCTCAGCATACATATCACAGAATACTATCCGATCCAATTAGATGCTCCAAGAGTAAAAGTTCAAAAACTTCTTCACAAACAATACTGAAAGGGTCATTCTCAACCATACCTCCTTGTTTCCCTCTACAAGATTTCCTCTGGGGATACAGCCAACCACAGAAGTGGTACATCAACGGGTTTGTGCATATGCAGCTTCCCTAAAAATCTCCAAAAGGCCTTCAGAATGGCTTCACCAGCAGGTATTCCATCCCGCAGCGAGGAAGGGTTCCTGGTTCTCCAAGGCCTTGATGGTATTTGACATTATCCAACTTTTTACCCATTACCATTCTCATAGGCAAAGTTTTAATCTACAGTTATCCAAGTTGTTTCCCTTAACATGCTTTTTAGTCATTTTGATTTTTCCCTTTGAATTGTCTCTTCATACTCTGCTAATTCTATTGAATTCCCTGACTTTTGTTTTGTTTTCTTTATTATTGGTTTGTATGATTTCCTTATGTGTTAATCTTTTATTGGTTGTTCACATTCCATATATTTTTCCCAGGCTATTTATAATGCCCCACACAAAACAGAAACGCATCATTCTAATGTCATAAATTCCACTTATTTTTGTCTTTATGTTCTGTTTTGGGGTTTTTTTTGTTTGGTTGTTTTTTTAATTTTCTTTTTTTTTTAGTACTAGGGATTGAACTCAGGGGTACTCAACCACTGAGCCACATCCCAAGCTCCCTATTTTGTGTTTTACATAGAGACAGGGTCTCATTGAGTTGCTTAGCGCCTCACCATTGTTGAGGCTGGCTTTGGGAACTCACGATTCTCCTGTCTCAGCCTCCAAAAATGCTGGGATTACAGGCATGAGCCACCACACCCAGCTTTTCTGTTTTTTTCACCTTATTTAAGAAATATTTTCTAACCCTATTGTTGAAAAGATATTCTCCAATATTTTTATAATTGTTTTATAATTTCATTTTTTACTTTCAGATCTTCATTCAAATGGGGAATTATTTTCATTGGTGGTGTGAGTTTGAGGCATTTTTTTTCTCCAAATATTTTGCCAATTTTCACAGTAATGTTTATTAAATAATTTACCACTTCTTCAATGATCTACCAGCAATTCACCAAGTTCCTGTGAACACATGAATTTCTTTCAGATTTCATCCTACTTTAGGTTCTACTGTAATGTCTATTTGGCATTATTTAGTATCTGTATCACACCAAATTACTATACTTAGTAATATATCTTAGTATCTGGAAAGATGTTTCCCCATTTTGCTCTTCTTTTTATTAAAGAATTATTTTAGATATTTGTGGTCTTACATGTGTCCAATTCACTCCTTTTGCACTTTTTTTTTTTTGGAAAATTCAACCAACGCTTTTAATAAGTATAAAATAAATTTCTGGATACTTATAGAAGTATCCCTAATGACTTAATTATAACAACTTAACTACATTTAAATAATCATAGGAATTTTGTAACATATTTAATCAAGAATCTAAGTATTTGTTGAGAAAAAGCACTGAACATTTTAAAAAACTAATACTTCAAAAGGACTTGATGAATATGTTGGTTATGTAAAATTAAAGGCCACAAGGTTTCCAAATGTTAAATCCCCCTAAGGTGACACCCAATGATGTAAGTGCAGTTGTGTAAAAAAAAGTTTTAAAAATTGCATTTATAACAAATTATTTTTAAAACTTTGTATTGATAAAATCACAAAACTAAGATCTCCTTCATTACCTTTTAGCATCTATTACATATAAATCTTTCACAATTTAAATATCTGTTATGAGATAAACAATTAATGGTCCATTTTAGAGAATAATAGAGCTAGACCACGTTGAGTAACAAAAGGTAGAATTACATGGGAATGAGTAGAGCATCCTCAACTGAAACAGACTGATTTTAATACAGAAAGATGATTCATATTCTTTTATACACAATTTAAAACTATTAAGTTGAATTAATATTTAGAGATAAATTTAAAAACACTCATTTAAAAAATTTTTGAAAATATTTGAACACAAGATCTTCTGATATTTGTAAATAGTTAAGGAAGTGAGCTATTTTCAACAGTTTCTATCTCTGCTGAGTTCAAGAGAATGCCCAGTCTCCATAAATAAAAAGCAAACAGAGGAAATGCAATCAGAGAGTTGGAAGGTAGTTTCATCATGTTCCTGAAGAAATCTCTCGACTTCTTGGTCATCACGCTTTGGACTAGCAGGGTGCTCTTTGGTTTCCTTTTGAAGAAGCTGCCCGAAAACCCAGAACAAGGAAAAATACTTCCATTGCATGTCACATCATAACAGGCTCATATGTCATTAATGGACCCTAGATAATCAGCACAGCTGTTTACTTCTGATAGAAGTAGAGATATAACTCAAATTAGCCCATATTCTGTCTCCAGCCATTCTTCAAGCTGTATATATACAACTTGTATATATACCAGTCAACAGCTCTAGCAATACATTGTTGGGTTCAAAAAATATAATTTGATTTTCAGATATTTTTGTTACTGTAAGGATAAAACCAATGACTTTTGATTACTTAACACATCAGAGATGAAACATGAAGTTAGTTTCTTAATTTTAAAACAATGTTTAAAAACTTGTTTAATTTTATTCATTCTTTTCATTTCTATACTCTTTTTTCCTTCTCTGATTTTCTTTCCATTTTATCATCCATTTTATTTGGGAAATACTTTTGTTGAATACAGAAAACCAATATGATTAATTCTGTTTCATGTTTTTAATCTTATTCCTACATCCTCTATAGACTGTTTTTAATTTCTTTATATAGAATAATTTATATAATTTTCATATATTGAGTAGTTTTATATATTGAATAGTTTACCAATTGTATTGTTTTGTTTTGTTTACATTGTATTATTTACATTGTATTGTTTCTGCTCATTCTTTCTTAAACAGTATACATAGATTCTATTGAATAATTAAAAATAAATTAAAATTTTTAAAAAGGCCACAAAGAACGTTTTTGAATGAGGGAAATGTTTTATGTCATGATTATGGTTATGATCACAAAACTGTATACATTTTTGAATATTCATTGTACTGTACACTTAAAATTAATTCATTTGATTATATTTAAATTATACTTCAATAAAACTAATTTTTAAAAATGAAAAAAAAATAGTAGAGATATAACAGATTTTCTCAATAAGCTGCAATTTTCCAGGGTTACCAGACTATGAGAGACATAATGCTGCACCTGAAACTGGTTTATTTGGTTGTTCCCACAAATAACCTGTAGTAGTTTTTCTCAAATTCTTCCAACTTTTTGGAACCCTTTTTAAGAATATGATTAGATAAGTTATAGTCATCGATTCATTTAGGTAAAGTACCAATAGCTTCTGTCCAAAAGCTTGAAAAAGGAAGCTTGGGATTACAGTAACAAGTGATCAAGTCATCCAGCAACTGACAAATAGAATCAGAGACTGTGGAAGAGTCTTTTTCCAAGTGGGTTAGTCTGTTTTCACACCATGGGATTCTGAGATATTTTCACAAGAGGTATTAGCAGGAAAAGTGAGGCAGTGCAGCTCTCCACAAAAGGCTGAGACAGCTCACAGGTTCAGTTCCTGCACATTTGATAACTTACACACCCAGAATCTTCCATCAGAGTTCATGTATTTTCAGAATTTCTAGGTTCCTGAGTCAGCAAATGGGAATATAAGTTTCCACTCTTAAATGATCCTGAATAAATCCTACTCAGAAGAAGTTTTTGATATAACCACAGAAATTCAGCTTCTAAGGCTTCAACTCTTGATCTCCACTTCAACTCCTGCTCAGACACCAGCCTTGCAAGGGGCTCTGTGTATTCTCCGTTGCTTTTGCTCAACTGCCAAACCCAGAGCCAGTTCTGAAGTTCTCAAATATCAGTCTTGAATATCCATCCTGGCTTTTGTTCCCAAGAAATCCACACACCTGTGGGCCAATGTTTCAGAGGATCCAGTGCAGATGCACTCTCTTCAATTCAGTCTGGACTTTTAATTTTAATTACATTAAATGTTGTTGTTGATGTTGTACTGGGGATTGAACCCACAGGGACTCCATATGCTGAGCCACACCACTAGTCCTTTTTTATTTTTATTTTGAGACAGGTATCTCTAAATTGCTGAAGCTGACCTGAAACTTGGAATCCTCCTGCCTCAGCCTCCTGAGTTGCTGGGATTACAGGCTTGCATCATGGCACCCGGCTGAATTTACATATAATTTTTAATTTAGGAAGAACTTTTTTATGTTAAATGTCTTTTTTATGTCTTTATGTTAAATGTCTTTTTTATGTCTTTTTAATGTTAAATCTTCCTTCTACAGGCTGGAATCAAGCGCTCGCTCTCTCTCTCTCCCCCCGCCCAAACACGTAATTGGGTCTTCTTTGGGGGTTACCAAGGATTGAACTCAAGGGCACTCTTTTATGTTCTTTAACATTTCAAACTGTTCCCCACAAAAACTTTTGAATTTTTAGAAAAGTTCCTAAAAATTGTATAGATTTTGTTGTTGCCATTATAAACCCAATACTGTGGTCTATTACATTTTTTAATTGGCTATTGATGTAAAAACATTCTATTGATTTTTTAATTTCTTGATCTGTATTCAGCAACTATGCCAACTCTTTTTAACTTTAATAGTTAGTTGATTCTCTTGTACTTTCCACAAAGTAATTAAATCTTCTGTACATACTGACAGTTACATCTCTTCTCTTAGAGTCATATCCCTATTTCTTTCTCACATTACATTGGCCAAAACATTCTGTCCCTTGTCAAACAAAAGGGATCATTGCAAGTATCGTTGTTTGTTACTGACCTTAAAGGGAAGGCTTCTAGAGTTTCTTCATTCAGTATGATGTTTGAACATTTTTACCAGATCTGCCACTTGGGCAATACAATGTCTGATGGTGTGTTTATTAATAAAGAAATTGAAAACCTCACTTTGAGAGACAGAATTTCTTGCCAATATAATACTGAGCTCCAAACTAAACTAAAAGTCAGAGCACATTTTCCCAACTTAAAATACTTTTAATTGTGCTTTTACCTCCCAGGTTTTCTCATTTCCTTTTGCCAAATTTTGACCTGAGGAATAGAGTGTAACATTATTAGTAGCCATCTGAAAAAAGGATTAAAACAATCTATGGTTTGAGCTACAGATGCACAAAATTCTGTATATACAGTTATAATTAATGTAACTAGTTTTCACTGTTACATATTTTTAACATTATATTTTAAAAACAAATCAGTGTTTGAATTCTGTCTCTACTGAGAACAAACTAGTTATGTGATTTTAGACAAATTATTTAATCTTAAGTTCACTTACTCATAAAATGTGCATTATATACATATGGCTCATAGGGTTGTAATAGGAATAATAATATAAGATTTTTGTGAGAATTATATGATCTCGTAATTACAATGATGCCTGGCTTTAAGCTATTGAGTTATTATTGCATAAACATTTTATTTGAATCTGAGAAAAATTCTATAGGCAAGCAGAACCTACATAAGTATGTATTTTTTTACTCACTGTAGAGGTGAGAAGAAACTAAATTAAATTCAGATACAAGGCTAATGTGCAGTGGATATACAATAATACACTTAGAAGTACTAAATGTTGCAAATAAAATGTTGCAATACTTTCATACAGGTGGGTAAACAGTCATTGCCTGAGCACCTCAAGTACAAATTCTCCAGCTTCTCTGAAACCTAGAGACCTCTTCATGATCCAGCAACTAAAAGGCTAACTCCTGACTGGCAGAGTTCCCAATTATTGAATATTTTGAATATCATCTTTGTTCATTGTAAGAATCAGGCCTAAAATTCAAACCCAGGTCTTTATGACATCAAGTTCTAATTAGCATAACGGACCAATTAAGGAGGAAAACAATGGACAATAGTTGCAATGCATAGGTTTCTATTAAGTAGAAAATGTGAGAGAGTCCACAAGAGGGAAGAGAATCTCAAGAGTGCCTTGCTATTGATGGAATTAAATCGTCAAATAAGAAGTTTTAAAAGTTCAATATAGTAAAGGCCAAGCACTAATAACAAATATGCATATTCTTTATTTACATATTCTATAGCAAAACGGAATGTTTTACAATAAAATGTAAAATTGTCATTGCTTTTATAGTTCCCGTTATATGGAAGCCTCAGAAACACTGCAAAGACGGTCAGGATGACAGTAACAACCACTGTTTTGTTGTACATTATAATTTTGAAAAGTATCATATTTTCAGCAGGAAATTTAAGAGAAATTCTAGAATACAAAGTAAGGAAAAAGGATGTTACCATGTATTAAATCACCAGTATTGCAATTAAATATAAATTACTTCTAAGATAAAACAGCTAGGGTTAATTGAGAGACCCTCAAGCAAAAAATAAACAGATAAATACTCACAGGTGGCCTTGAATTTTGAGTTCCAAAAGTCTATATACTTGTTATTTGGGACACAGAATAACTTTTCTTATTGTAAAAACTTTCTACTTATTTTTTTTTCTGATTGCTGGCATACATGTCATCTCCCACTTGAAATTTGAAATCAAGTCGCAAGTCATATCCTTTGTATTTTCTCAGAACTAGCACACATCAATGGCAGGCATCCATTATAAAATAATGGATAGATGAATTAAATGATTGAAAACTAGCAACAATAAATTTATTAGTGATAAGATTTCTAGGCTAGCCCATTTCACTTCCCCAATTAAACTCAATAAACATTTATTGATTGTCTACTCTGGGTTAAGTACTCGGACCTTGCAAAAATACATGACCTACAGTGTTAATGCCAATTAGTCTAATCAGAAGTCATAGTGAGTTTTTTCTGAGGTATCTTGAGTACTGATATCTCTGAAGCAGAAAAGCATGTCCTTGTTAATTCCTCATTTGATAGTTAATATTTTCCAAAATGGAAGCCCCTTTCCACATCTCAAAATGCAGAAAGCTACTCTTCAGGAAACAAACACATGCACTCCAAAACCTAAGGTAAAAAAGATACAAAGCAAAACCCTTATCAGTGAATCATACCTAAATTTGATGCTACTTAGTTTACTGTTCAAATCTTTATTTGGCCACAAGTCTCTCTTCAAATAAAAGATAGCTTCTCATCATGTAGTATTTTAAAATAGGAAGGAAAGCTCTTCCAGAGAATTCAATGTCCTCTTGACTTACCTCCACATGTTAGTTTAAAACAACAGGCATTTGCCAACCAATTCAACCAGAAACTGTGACTAAGACCACACTACCACGTGATCAGCCATCTGAACCGCTGCTGATAAATCTTCCATTAGAACAGGTTACATTGCCATCATTGACAGGTCATCAGTCTGCTGAGAGTCATCTTCTATATCCTTTCCTCTCAGAAGGCATGGGGGTCACATAGCACTATTGTATTAAACATCCCTGGGAAATCTGAAAAATCTTTAAGACAGAGTTCAACATGGTGTATTATTTCCAACTTACAGGATAGTTTAAATCTTACACAGTTACACTAGCACATATGGCATTCTCATCATTAGCATCAGAAGTTCCATAAATGTACCATACGTAATAGAAGGTTCTACAGTTGCAATTTGCTTACAGACATCAAAAAGAAATTTCAAGGTAGATGTCTAATTCCAGGAGTCACTTTTTTCTCATTAGAAAGCCAAAGCCACTATAATCCCAGTGACTCGGGAGGTGGAGACAGGAGGATCACAAGTTCAAAGCCAGCCTCAGCAATAGCGAAGCGCTAAGCAACTCAGTGAGACCCTGTCTCTAAATAAAAAATACAAAATAGGGCTGGGCATGTAGGATCGAGTGCCCTGGTGTTCAATCCTTGGTACCAAAAGAAAAAAGAAAGAGTAAAAAAGAAAGCCAAAGCCAGCAAACAAATGGAAGATGCAAAAAAAGCTGACAATCACTACCAGGAGAAACTCAGAATAAGTGGGATATCACTTGGATAACTGCTAGTGGCTATTTGGGCAAAAATTAGCCTATTACTGGCTTATCTGAGTGTGTCTTTGGAGGTTATTCCAGCTTATTATTCCAGTTAAAACTTAATTTTTAGGTGATATTTTAAAGATAAACTCCCTAACTTTTCTAAAACTTGAGAAATGTCTACATAGGTGGATTGTTGGCTCATGTGGAATTAGAGGACTTTTTTAAAAAATCTGTATTTGATGCTGTATGGATTTAAGATATTTTTCTTGGGTTTCAAGTTCTATAATCTGTTTTCTTTGAAGCTTACCATGGCCAGTTTTCTTACGAAACACAATCAGTCTCAGCGAGTAACAAAGCCCAAAATATCAAATTTAAGTCCAAAGCAAGCAGTCATCACAAAAGAATAATTGATTAATATATCTTGGTCATTTTGAAATAATTAGCAATACAATGTGTTGACCACTTCTGTAATAGCCACCAGTTCATGACTTATATTCCTGGAAAATATTATTAATGCAGCTGTTCATGAACTTTTTAAGAACCACAAAAAATATATTTTATGAAAAAATAACTTAAATGCAAATGAATATTTAGCATTATCATAATGTCACATAGAATTTCAAGGTGGCTTCCAGGACAGAATATGATACTGGATTTTTCTCCTGTTGAGCCAATTGCTCCCTCTAGATCTGTTTTGCCAGTTCTATCTCAGCTTCTTGATCTCTTTAACACTTAGTTGGAGTGTTGCAGAGTTCTACCTTTAGACTCTCTGTAAATACTAATCAATTAAACATTAATGACTTTAAATATCATCTAAATGCTGACAATGCCTAAACTTACTTTGGACAACTCTCCTAAATTTTAAACCCATATATCCACTTGCTTCCTCAGTATCTCCATTTGAATATCTAATAAACATCTCAAGATTTACATGTCCAAAACTAAGGCCCTTGGGTCTAACCTTCCTTCTCCTCTGCAACCTATTCCTTTCGTAGTCTTCCCCATCTCAATTAATGGCAACTTCTGATTATTCAGACCAAAAATCTCAAAGTCATCTTTATTTCCTCTCTCTCACCGCCAACATGCAATCTATTAGAAATGCTTGTTGGCTCTACCTTCAAAAATAGTGGAATACCACCTGGCAATAAAAAGTGTAGAGACACACATACACACAGAGAGAAAGAGAAAGAGAGAACAGTGTCAACAATGCTACTTTAGCCAAAGAAGCCAAACACAAAGGAGTATGTAAAGTGTAACTCTGTTTACGTGAAGTTCAAGAACTGGCCAACATAAAAAATGGTGACAGAGATCAGAACAATCATTTCTGGGACTGGGATCATAGCTCAGTAGTAGAGCACTTACCTAGCATGTGTGAGGCACTGGGTTAAATTCTCAGCACCACATATAAACAAATAAAGTCTATTGACTACTGAAAAAGTATTTAAAAATAAATAAATAAATAAAATAAAGATCTATTGACAACTAAAAAAAAAAAGAATGATCATTTCCTCTGGGAAGTTACTGAGGACATTGACTAAATACACACAAAGGAACATTAGGAGAATTGAAACATTCTATAGGTTGATTTCAGTGGTGTTCACAAGGATGCATATACATGTTAAAATTCATCAAACTGTTCATTCAAATTTCATTAATTTTATTGCTTATATATCATACCTCAAATAAGCATCAATATTTGTAGAACATATATAGCTAGTCCTTCAAAGGGTAAAAAAGTTGGAATATTCCATCATTCCAACTTATTCCATCAGTAAGTTCTTTGAAAAGATTAAGTTGTGCCTCATATACTCACCCAGTCACCTAAGCAAAAGTCAAAAGTTAACATGGGATTATTTAGGACAGGCCCCGGGGAAGCCTACTGTCCAGTGGAGCAAACCCCAAGATATATACAGGAGACCACAAGATTTTTGAAAAGTTTACACCAACAGAACCAGTTTGGACTGAAAGAGACTGAGAAAGGATGGATAAAAGAAGACTCTTACAATTCTACAAGTAGAAAACAGACTGATTCAACAACTCAGCTGCAAGCCCATGCTAAAGGTATGTTGACCTCAAAGACAGAGCCACGATCCAGAGAGTGGAGCCAAAAAACATAGAGGTTTATTCCTAGTAGTCTAGAATACACAATGCTGTTCACCCATCTGGATTTCAAAAATGCTTGGAACCTGTTACTTCTTTTTCCTTCCATTTACTCTCTTTTGTCTATAGCTCTTATCCTATGCCTGTCTCATCATTATATTTCAGGAGCGCTGACTCATTTCTTGAGTTTCACAAGTTCACAGGAGAACTGTCTCAGGATGGGCTTTGCACATAGCTGGACTATAGCAAGAGATCTGTCAGTATGGGGGGGGGGAGTGAGTTAATGATCCAAATGAGATCTTTTGTTGCTGAAATGGATTGAGATTTTTGAGATGTTGGGATCAGGTGAATGCATTTTGTACATAGGAGAGATATGAAACTTTGGAAGATGCTGGGGGGACCAAGTTAGACAAAATAATGCTCCCCAAAGATGTTGACATGCTAATCCCTGAAACCTATGAATATGTCACACTGCATGCCAAAAGGGACTTTGTAGTGTGGTCAAATTAAGTACCCTGAGATGTGGAGATTATCCTAGATTATCCAGGTAGGTTCTAGTAATAATGAGGGTCTTTATAAAGTAGAGGAAGGATAGGAGGGAGACAGAGGCAAGGACAGAGAAACAGAAAGAGACCTGATGATGGAGCCAGGAGCCAAGGAGTGACAGTGGCCTCTGGAAGCTGGAAAAGACTAGATTATCCCCCTGGAGCTTCCAGAATGCAATTCTGTGACTTTAATTTTGGCCTAGTAAAACTGCAACCTACAGAACCCTCAAGAAAATTAATGTGTTGTTTAAAAGTAGTAAGTTTGTTATATATTATAGCAACAAAAGGAAACTAATATACTCTCCTGCAACTTAGTTTCATTTTGACAGCTAGAGTAATTGTTTATAAAACATGTCAGATCACATCAGTTCTTTCGTAAAATCCTCCAGTCTGAGCTGCTTCCTTCTCGCTCAGGGGAAAAAGTCAAACACCCCATCTCTACCTGCAGACTCGGCACATCTCATCCTTCACAATGCCTTTCCTTTTCTTCACCTCCTATGTTCACTCTCCCCTCCTCAATGCACCCCAGCCACGTGCTTTAGGTTCCTTTCCACCTCCAGACTTCTGCCCTTGATATAGAACTGAAATATTTTCCCTTAGAAAAATACCTCTCTTAGAAAAATACCTCTCTTTCTCCACTCTCTCGGGCCTTTGCTCAAAAGTCACCTTCTAAGTTATGTTTTCCCTAGCTTTATTTAGAGCTGGGCATTCCCTGCCCCAGCCCCTCACACTCACAAATCTCCTTTCCACCTTTACTATTTCAGTTTATTTTTCATGGTAAAAATCATCTCCCAATTTGCTCTAATTTTCTTATTTTATTCATTGTCTTTCTTCTCCCAAAAGAATTAGAGCTCCAGGGCTGGGGCTGTAGCTCAGTGGTAGAGCGCTTGCCTAGCATGCGTGAGGCACTGGGTTTGAGCCTCAGCACCACATATAAATAATAAATGAATAAAATTAAAAAAAAAAAAAAGAATTAGAGCTCCCTCAGAATCAAAACCTAGAACACAGCAGACACTCAAGAAATGAGTGTAACAAAAATAAAGTTAATATATCACTTTTAGCAACTGCTTCCTAAGCTCCTGATGGCAGAAGCCGATTTTATACTGATTATGGAAATGTCTTTTCCCCCACCCGAGGACTACACATGGAGTAACCACTAAATATATACTTACGGCATTTCTATGCTTTTTATATTTTTTATTTTTGACTTTTTGTACCAGGGATTGAACTCAGGGGTGCTTAGCCACTGAGCCACATCCCCAGCCCTTTTTTTGTATTTTATTTAGAGACAGGGTCTCCCAGAGTTGCTTAGAGCCTCGCTAAATTGCTGGCGCTGGCTTTGAACTAGCAATCCTCCTGCCTCAGCCTCTCAAACCTCTGGGTTATAGGCATGCATCACCGAGCCCAGCTCATTTTTATGCTTTTTAATTGTAGTAAAATATCAGTAATGTAAAATTTACCATCATAACCATTTTAAGCATGCAGATAAGTGGCATTAATTATATTGACACTGTGTGTAACCTTCACCACCATCCATTTCCATAACCTTTATATCTTTCCCACTAGACACTTACTCTCCATTCCCTCCCCTTAATCCACCCACAGCTCCTGGCAGCTACCAATCTACTTTATGTCTCTATGAATTTGGCTACTCTCAATACCTTATAGAAGTGCTATCATACTGATAGGGGACAGACAGATGCATGGTGTCAACATGAAGTTGAAGGAATAATTCTATAGAAGGGCCCACTATACCGACCCCACATGATTTCTTTTCAAAAAAGCAATTCACATGCAGCCCTTTCTGGCTTAAACGGACAGAATATGTCACATTCCTCAGCAAACTACCTATTATCTGCAAGGAAATGCAGGCAGGAAATAATGATAAGAGGAACTAAATTTAGTTTGAAGGGAGTGCAATCCCAGGATCATATGGTGATTCTATGTTTAATTTTGTTTAAGAATTGTCATGCTGTTTTCCACAGGGCTATCCCTCTCCATCAACGATGCACAAAAATTCCAATTTCTCTATATGCTATCACTTTCTATTTTTTGTTTTGTGTTTTTTCAATAGCCATTCTAATTGACTTGGAATGGCTTTGATCTGTATTTCTCTAATAATTATTGATGACAAGCATCTGCTCATGTACTTATTGGCTATTTGTATATCTTCCTTGAAGAAAAGTCCTTTGCCCAATTCTTAATCCAACTTTTCTGTTGTTTTATGATTTATTCATATATTCTGGATATCACTTCTTATTAGACATATGATTTGCAAATATTTTCCCCCGTTTAATAGACCAATCTTTTACTCTGTTGATAGTGTACTTTGATGCACAAAAGTTTTTAATTTTGATAAAATCCAACTTATTTTTTTATTGCCTGTGCCTTGGTATTGAATCCAAGAAATCATTGCCAAACCTAATATCATGAAGTTTTCTCCTAAAAACTTTATAGCTTTTAGCTCTTATACTTGGGCCTTTGATCCACTTCAAGCTAATTTTTATATGTAGGATCAGGTAAAACTCCAACTTCTTTCATTTGCATGTGGATAGCCTACCTTCTCAGCACTACTTGAAAAGACTGAGCTTTTCCCACGGACTGGTCTTGGCACCCTACTTGTGGCATTTTAATTAACTCACCTCTTAATGAATTCTGCTGTATAAAAATATTATATAATAAAAGCATGGTTTCTTACATGGAATAATAAATGCATTTCTCCTTTTGGGTGGATACAAGCCATGCACCTTTGTGAAGAGAACAGAAAATCACAACACTTTCCTTTTCACTCTCTCACTCTCTTCTATAGGATTTGACTTTCAAAGTTTTCAGCACACTTCATTATGTGTTACCTATACCCATTAGATGTAAATAGTTTTGAAAAAAATAAGAAAGTAGAATACATGCTTAAAGAAATAAAATCTACCTAGAATAGACAGAAAAAGATTTCAGTGTGCTGGATTCCTAATATTAGTTACTCTTGGTTCCTCAAGGTCAGTCCATTCATTTGGGGTTTTCTTCCTTAAATCTCCTGGCTTCACCATCCACCCAACCCCCACCTCATCCTATAACCTCCAGAGATTCCACTGGACCTGTGGATTGTAAATCAATACATTTTAGTAGAGGGAAGTAGAGGACTCATAAAAGTAAAGTCATAGTGATAAAGTTAGATCCTTATTATTTGTAATTTTTCATTTCTATTCAACATTTATATGTGATTTGGCCAAAAACATACATAAAAGGAATGATGGTAATAGTAATACTAACAGCCATAGAAGTAAAGGAAGCTAACATTATTGAATTCTTATAGGGTACTAAGGACTTAATTTTAAATTTCATTTAATTCTCAGAATAACCATATAATATAGCTACTATTATTATCCCATTTTAAAATTGAAGAGATGAATCCTTAGAGAGTTTTTCATGACCACCCAGGTCACAGAACAAATTTAAAAGGCTCTTTTTTTATTTTTTTCAATCTGTGCATAGAATTATATTTAACAGTAGGATTCATTGTGACATATTGGTACATGCTCATAATTTGATCAGTTTCATTCCCCAGTATCTCCCCTGTCCAATCCCCTTTCTGTCCCCCTGATCCCCTTACTCTGCCCTACTGGTCTCCCTTTTATTTTCATAAGATCCCTTTTTCCTTTTTACTTTTCAGCTCCCACATATGAGAAAAAACACCCAGCCTTTGACTTTTTGAGTTTGGCTTATTTCACTTAGCATGATGCTCACCAGTTCCACTCACTTTCCTGAAAATGACATAATTATAATTTCATTCTTCTTTATAGCTAAACAAAACTCCATTGGGAGGGATATATATATAATATTTTCTTCATCCATTCATTTGTTGGGCCATCTAGGCTCATTTTATAGTTTGACTATTGTGAATCATGCTGCTATAAACATGGATGTGCATAAAAAATGTTTCGTAGGGTCATATAGTAGTTTCATTCCTAGTCTTTTCAGGAACCTCCATACTGGTTTCCATAGTGGCTGTAATAATTTGCTTTCCCACAAATAGTGCTCAAATATTCCTTTACCCCCACATTCTTGCCAGCAGTTATTATTACTTGAATTACTGATCACCATTCTAACTGGAGTAAAATGAAATCTCAGTGTAGTTTTGATTAGCATTTCCCTGATTGCTAAAGATGTCCAGCATTTTGTCACATATCTGCTGGTATTTTTATTTCTTCTTTTGAAATATATTTGTTTAGTTTCTTTGCTCATTTATTGATTGGGTTATTTGGTTTCTTGGTGTTGAGTTTTTTGAGTTTTTTATATATTCTGGAGGTTAATCTTCTGTTGGAAGAGTAGCTAGCAAAGATTTTCTCTCATCCTGTAGGTTTCCTCTTCACATTTTTGTTTCCTTTGCTGTATAAAAGCTTTTTAATTTGAATGCTATTATTATTATTATTGATTAATTCTTGGTATTATTTCCTGAGCTTTCAGAATCTTACTCAGGAAGTCATGGCCTGCGCCTATATGTTGAAGCATTGCCACTCTTTTTTCTAGCAGTTGCAAAGTTTCTAATTCCTTAGTCTTTGATTCATTTGGGGCTGACTTTTGTGCAGGGTGAGCGATAGGATCCAGTTTTATTCTCCTACATATGAATATCTGGTTTCCCCTGCACCACTTGTTAAGAAAGGTGTCTTTTGTCCAACATGTTTGTGGTACATTTTTCAAGGATCAGATGTCTATATCTATGCAGGTTTGTCTCTCTGTGCCTTCTATTCTGTTCCATTGGTCTACAAGTCTCTATTTATGCCAGTACCATGATGTTTTTATTAGTATAGCTCTGTAGTATAATTTGAAGTCAGATATTGTGATGCCTCCAGCATCACTCTTTTTGCTCAGAATTGCTTTGACATATGAATTTTAGGACTGCTGAAAAAGACAGTCTGAAATCCAAAGCCTGTGCTTTTAACAACTATACCAGTATTTCAAATGCTTTAATTAGCGAGTTACAACTTGAACATGTTTGAAATAATTGGTATGCAATGTGTAATTCTGTATTACTATTTATTTATATTTTTCTTTAAAATCAATACTTCTCTTTTAAAAACATTTTCTTTCAAAGGTATGAAAAAGAACCAGAAAAAGTTCTTTAATGCTATATAAATAACCTGTCAAGACTCTAAAACCTTTTACACTCTTTAAAATTAGAGACTCAAAGTATTAGAAAAGTTTACAAATGTAAATTTACAAATGTAAATTTTTAACACCAAACAATGGTCTTTAGAATTAATCAGAAGAACTAAATGAGGATTCAGAAGGTGTGATTTACCCACTATCTGATTTAATGCTCTTTGAAGCCTACAATCATGTCAAAAAGATGAGAAATCATTTCCTGTCCCTTTATGGTACCTACTCCTCACCACGGGAAACATGTTACCCTACATTGTGCCCAGATATGCTATCACACCAACAGCAAGCCAGTTTGGGACAACTGCATAAGTGAGTCATCTATAGCCAGGAGCTTCCCCAAATCTGCTTTAAACCTGCAATAGTTAAGGAAATAATCTAGTGGAAGAAAGAAATAAGAGGTGGAAAACAGGTAAAATCGAAGGTTTAGGCCTCTTTAGAAAGAAAATGAAATTAAGAATTAAGGCAGTTTTATAATGAATATAAAACCATGATAAAAAAATTAACAAACAGAACCTACAAATGGATGATTTATTTTTAAACTTAAGTTAGTACTAGCAATAAATACTTAAGAATTTTCACCCTACAAACTGACCTAGTTGCAAGGCTGAGAAACACACAGCTGCTCTTGCACCTGCCCTTGGAAACTTGTTTCCACCTTCAAGATGCTCCACCAGGAGGTCTGTAGTCTCTTTGCCTTTCACTCCCTATGAATTTGGAAAGTATACTGGGAACCTATAAAAGAAATTAACTCTGCTGTCTGGAAAATTTCTTACTTGTAATTTGTCTTGTTTAATTTCAACTATAAATATTTATCAACTTCATCAAGTAGTATTTTAAGTACCCCTAGGTGTTGGAGTCCGTGACCAAAAAAAAACCTGCAGTTGGAAATCGTTCTAACTAATATCAACATGAATAAAACCAGACTTATGCAAAAACAATACTAGCCAATCCTATAATTTTTTCTAATATTTAGATGATTATGATAACTCACAAACAGGATCATAGAAATGAATCAAAATCATAATTCAATTTAACTAAATTTAGAAGAGGCACTTACCTGAATAGATGAGCCAATGAAGAGTTGGATACATTTAACACGACTAGAAAGTATACTATTTGGAGAACTATCCACCAGATAGCTATCTTGGGTGAAAAGAGGAAGGACCTAAGAGGCTGAGGAAGCCTATACAGAGATTTGGAAGACAACTTCAACATTGGAGTCACCCTGAGACAAAGGTAGAACCCCCACATGGCCACTAGGAATTTACCACACACTTTTGCAGCAGCCAAATAGCCTTCTTTTCCGAAGCCATAAAACATGGTACTCCAGACTAAAGACTGAAGCTAATGAAGGCACCGGCTCTGTCCTAAAGGACATCGTCTGCATGGTGTCCTCTAGTGGCCAAAGTCAATCACTGCATGTTAAAAATAGAAACCTTACTTCATAAGCTCAAGTATCAGCTATCTGACCACCAACTGATACTGGGTCATCAAACTGGTGATTATTTCTCAAGTTTCTGCACTATTTTCCAATTATCTTTCTATCAGTGGACAAAGCATATATAATTGAAAGCATTCTGGTTTAGTGGCCAAAGGGAGGTGGTACAGCCCACGTATTGCAGGGGTTAGATAGCCTATGAGGGTAACACCTTGCTGTGCCCTTCACTGGTTTTGAGACTGGACTACTCTCATGAATGAATTCACCTTTCTTTTTCTCAGCTGACATATCTCTAAAATGAGCAACAGCTTGATAAAGTGGTAATAATTTTGTTACATGGTAAGATCACTTCATAGTAATCCTATGAGATAATAAATATTATTAACTAAACTTTAAGCCACCCTAACTCAGAATCTTTTTCTTCAGTTAAGGACATTTTTGGTGTAAGTTTTCTGTTATTTGCAGTGATCACCATCCTACTAATACCCTGACTACTATAAATGAGTGTTTTAAATAACATTTATAATCAATCCTACTATAGGCTGGACTTTAGTATCCCAAAGTTATCTCAGTATATACATTATCCAAATCAATAATTGTGCCCCTGAGAAAACCAAGGTCAATAGAGCTTAAGTGCCAGGCCACACAGCTGGCAGAGCTGGGACTGCTAACACCCAATATTCCTGACTCAGTCCAGCACCCTTTTGTCACAGACCTCCTTCATTCCTTTTCTCAATCTGTAAGAGTCATCATGAATCATACTCCAATCCAAGGGAACCTCAGAAACCAACTGCTTCCTCAACACCTTTTACACACCTAACAATTAACCACTTTTGGGGGGAAAATAGGTTAACATCACCGCTAAAATTATAACAAACAGATATTGGAAGAACCATCATGAAAGCAAAAGACCAGTGAGTTCAATGCATGATTAGAGAATTATCAGAGCTTTATGTGCAAAAAAAGAAAAAAAAATGCAAACAAATGAAGGAACCATTTTAATGTGCTTGCTCCCTAACCAACTGATGAGACTGCCTCCACCTCTTTCCTGTCTCATCCAAGCCTTTGGTCTGCCTCGCTATCCCTGTTACTAGTCCTTTGACCACCATTCTGCATTCCCTCTAACTTATCTCCTGCTCTTCCTTTTTCTTGGGGATATAATTTAACAGCATCACCATGTACATCACGGTTAGACCCAAAATCTTGAATCTCCTTTTCTTTCTTTCACATCCCATACTCAAGCCACTAGCAAATTCTGTTGGATTTACCTTCAGAATACATTCCAAATCCAGTCACTTCTCACCAACTGCACAGCTATGTCTTTGTTCCATTCCTTCATAAACCTTCTCTTTGCTAATGACTACAATGGCCTCCTCACCCATAGGAGGTACTCCTCTGTTATACCCCAAAACATGCTAGCCAGCGTCATTGCTGTGTTCAAACTCTCCAACAGCTTTTCATCACATTCAAAATAAAATCTAAGCTCCTCACCTGGGCTTACAAGCCCATCTTAATGTACTTTGCAATTCCATCTCCTTGTCACTCTACACTGACCAGCCTCCTCACTACTACTTGAAAATGCCATGCTTGCTCCCAGCTTAGGGTTTTTCCCAGTGCAATTTCCTCTGCTAAACAGCTTTGTCCTCCAAGTTTTCCAATAAGTGACTTTCACTTCATTCAGCTCTCAGTCTAAATGTCACGTATCAAAGAAGTGTTCCCTAGTTTATCTAAATTAGAATCCTCATCTTGCTTTACTTTTTTCTCAAAGAATTTATCATGATCTTAAATCAAGTTAACATATACATTGTTTGCCCTTTGCACTAGAATACAAGCTTTGTGGTGGCACAAACTTATTTTGTTTGTTGATGTTTTTCCCCTAGAACAATGCATAGCAAAGTACTCAATAAATATTAATAAAATGAATTCATGCCTCCATATGTTCTCTAAAGTTTGGTGTAATGCTCAGTGTTTTCCCATTTGAAAATATAAACATCTGTTTAACTAGTTTTAGATACATCATCACAATTTGTGATTCTATCCCTTTTACTTTAAAGACTGAAAGATATTGCTCACTTGCTGGATGTTAAATTAGTCTAATGGTGGAAATGGCTTCTCAGCCATCTCTGACATTTCTTTTGTAGAAGTTTAAGTCTGAATATTATTTTGGCCTTCACAGATTGCCATCACCATATTTAAGATCAACTTAGGGGGTTGGAGGCTAAAGCCAAATTGTAGTCCTAGGAAAAACAAGGTGCTTTCAAGTAGTGTGGCTGTGTGGCCATAGGATGGGTGAGCCCCCAGGATGTCTGCACTTCTCAGCTTGTCTTGCCATCTACTGTTAAATGTGGCACCCAGAATATACTGAAGATTTTTATTTTATTGCAGGTCCAAACCTCAGAACCATCTAATAAAGTGGTATTAGTGTCAAACTAAAATATAAGGTTGAATTAAGGCCCGTGGGCATCATCTATGGCCCAATTCAACCACCTCAAGCAAATCTTTTAATGGGAACATCCTTGCATGTACACAAAAAGTAATTCACTTTCTGTACCATTGGGTCTCCACAATGCAGAATCTCACATGCCTCACTCATGGCTCCACTTATATTTCCTTCCAGGAGTCACTGTCTTAGTAGAACACATTTCCTGGATGAAGGCACATCCAACATCCAACACTAGGCATAAAATAATCCATCCCATATAAAACGTATGAAATAAAGAATTTTTTGAAAAACTCATTTTGAAGTCTGCAGTCATGAAAAACGTGTCATTTATTCCTACTGCACCTGTCTGGAAACTATTTATGGTTGTCGTTTGATATAGAAAAATACACTGGCACATACTGAGCCCTGATTGTGTGTCAAATCCTTTTTATAGGTTACTTCATTTGATTGAATTCTTACAACTACCACCCTTCCAGACAGGTATCAGTGCCATTTTACAACAGAAAGCAAGCTTAGAGATCTAAGAGGCCTGCCATCCAAACCTGTATCTCCCAGACTTCTCTGCCTCAGGCAATGTCATCACCCTCTCAATTGCTCCAGCTGACCTGCACTTATACTACAATCTCTGACACTTATTCAAGCCTTTATTCCACTGCACCCACCAGCCCAGACATCCATCATTATTACCTGGACGACTGCAAGAGCCTCCTAACTCATCTCTCTGCTTCCATACTTGCCCACTCTGTTCTCTAACCCAGCAACCAAAGTGATCTCTAGAAAACATAAGCCATAAAACAAGAAAAAAAATGAGTTAAACATCTCAATGATTCTCTAGCATAATTAAAATGTGATCCAAATTATACTACCCTATTCACAAATTCACTTCATGCTCTTCTCTCCACTCTCTTCAACCATCATGATTCCTGTTCCTAGAACACTCTAAGTTTGTGGCTCCTTGATGGTTCTTACTCTGGAACTTTCTCCACACAGATCTTTCCCTGGAAAGTTCACATCTGTTTGGTTCTCAGCTGGGCTATCACCTCCTGCCATGGTTTGGATATGGTTTGAGTGTGTCCCCCAGAGTTTCATGTGTTGAAATGCAATTCCTAAGGTGAGGTATTAAGAAGGTGGAAGCCTAATCTGACTATGGTGTTCAGAGGTGGGGCCTTTGGGAGCCATCTACTCCCAAGAGTTAAGTCTAGACTTTATCTAGATTTAGATAAAGTCTTCAGGGTAGAGCCCCCATAATAAAATACCAGTGGCTTTTTAAGAATAGAGACAAGAAGAGATACATACACAACACACACTGTCTCTGGCCATATAATGCCCTGTGCTGCCTCATGAAGGCCATTACTAGATGTGGCCCCTCAACCTTAGACCTCCAGAACTGTGAGGTAAATATACTTTTTCTTTATAAAGTTTCTCAATTCAAGGATTTTGTTATAGTCATTAAAAATGAATTAATACACCTCCTTAGGTGGTCTTTTCTCATTATAGCATAAAGCAAGCCCACCCTCATCACCCAAAGCAGTTTGTGGGGCTTTATCAGGACACAATAAATGTTAGATAAAAGTTGCCTAAGCTTGCATTGTGAGTTCCAGAGCCAAGATTAAAATTCAGGCATCCATCCAAAAATTTTTCTGTGATATTCTTACATTCTTTCTCTATTATTTTATCTTAGAATATTATAAGTTGTAAAATTTATTATTCACTTTACATAAATAAGACCTACTTTAGATTAAAATTGTACTTATTCTTCAAGGCTTGTCTTATTTTCACAATGGTATTTTTCTTCATACCCCAATCAAGTTCAATCACTCCTTCCTGTTAATATTAACATCTCTGTTATAGTTCATTTTGAAAATTGGCTTACCTTGTTTTTTTTTATCTAACTCCACCTAGACTATAAGTTGTTTGAAGATAGGAATTATGTCTGATTCTTGTTGTTTCACCCAGTGCCTATTGGATTACCTTGAATGTAGAAGCTATTCAACAAATTCTTGCTGAATTAAATTATTTTCCCTTTTTACAAAAGTCTTGTTGATTTCCAGTAATATAGGGGTTATCACAATATAATAAAAATCACTCAAGAAAGCAAAACAACTTGTTTATTGACAATAATGATATTTTCAGGGAGTTTGTTGGAATGACTAAGGTTCAAGGCACTAGTCTACACATTCTAGAATGAATTCCATGGGGAATCACATCTCACTGACTCAGAACCTATAAATATTGTTCAAGAAATATCCACACAGGATGTTGAATTCCAAAAACTTTTGAAAACCACTAATCATTCACATTCCTCCCCAAATGTCACACAGTGTAAAACTGATGGATCTTTTGTGACCTGATGACATTTGTCTCCATTCCTAAAGGCATTATAATGGAAATGCGGTCTTCTATCGTCTTGCTACAGTTGGTATAAATTCACTAGATACTTTTTAAAAATATTTTGGGAACACATAGTCATGCAAACCAATGTCTGCCTGTCCCAGCAGGGGATAGTAAAAGACTTTTCAAACACCAGATGGGATTTAACAATGTTAGTAAAACATAAAATGCTCCAACAGTGCTAGGTCACTTTGTGAACAACTCAAAGCAAATATATTTGTTTTCATTATACATACTTCTTTTTCTTAAGAAATTCTAAAATTGTCTAATAAAAGATTCATCATAATTCTCTGATGTTTGATTTCTCATAATATTAAACTATAATTATTTACCCTTTGGATACTATGCATTTATGATTTTTTGTGGCTATGCAAGCTTTCTAATTCTACCACAGGTCTAGAACATACCAAGTTCTAAATCAGCCTTCACTTGAATTCCAACATGCTGAATATCTGCTTCACCAGAAATCTGAAGCAGAAATATTCTGTTCAATGTGACTCTAGTTTGTCATATTTCACTTTAACCTTGTTCACAGTTGTTCACATTTTGACACACATTTTATAAAATAGTAATTGATAATAATAAAATGGGAACTAGAAACACATTAACATCTGTTTGTTTTATTTTATTTTATTTTATTTTTGGTACTGGGGATTGAACTCGGGGTACATTTTAAAAACTGATTTTCTTGGAATCTTCTTGGAATACAAGATTGTGATCATGAGCTAGGGTCAATTTTCTATTCAAAGTGAGCAGAAGGGTAAATAAACCCTTTTCCCCAAAAACTGTATCACTTATGCAATTGAATTGTATTGTTTGTTTTGGTCAACTAACAAGCTGTGAGGTTAGGGGCAAGAAGAGGAAAGTGTCTACAAATACTTTCACCATGTTTTTTACTTAGATTAACATTAGAAAGAGGCTCTTTGCCTCCGTATATGCCAACTTCTAGTAAATACAGAAGAATGCAGTTGAAAGTCAACCTGAGATTAAATTTTAGCTACATTTAATATGTTAAGTATATAATCCACAAACAATAGGACAATTTTAAAAAAAAATTTTTTAAAGAGTTCATGTGTCCTAGCCATGTCTGTAAGCAGGGTTGCTCCTTTTCCCTCCTCGGCTCTACACCACTTATCTCAGCTAAGGAAACAGTTCAGAGCAAGATCAGGCTATAACAGTAATCAGAGGCTGTTAACACCTGTTAACTCACCTGAAGACAGGCTCCAAGCCAAAGTTGTCAAGGTTCTGGGTTTGCTTAAATATGGAATCAAGAAAGGGTCTCTAGGCGGTAGGGTTGTAGCTCAGTGGTAGAGAACTTGCCTAGCATATGTGAGGCCCTGGGTCCGATTCTCAGCACCACATAAAAATGAATAAATAAAATAAAGGTCCATCAACAACTACAACTAAAAAGTATTTTTAAAAAAGGGTCTCTGTTCACTGTATCTTTAACATCAAAGAGAGTGAACGTCGCAAAAATTAAATCAAATGATGCCACTTTCCCACTTAAATTCACATCAAGAAACCAAGACTCAGAAGGAAACTCACTTGAAGTCACATAAGTAGTAGTAGAAGAAATTAAAACCATGAACTTTCCTTTAACCATTATACTATGTAGTCACCCAGAGTGGTGGCATTAATCCAAACCATTGTAAACTCTTATTAAAAGAGATTTTATATACATATTAAAAAATACACACACAATGCTTACTCTAAGACCTGTAATACACACTACAGCTCAATACATATTAGCCATTATGAACATCATTAATATTATTAGCATTACTACAATTTGGTCAGTTCACCTCTTTCAAGGTAAAAGTCCAGGAATTTCCACCAAACCCAGAATCTTTCTGAACAATGAGATCAATCAGAGGTGATGGTTTTTTCAAACTACTTCCCCTCTTTTATTTCCCCAGAAATCTTTAAGACTAACCTGTATCATGCTTCCAAAACAGACAAAATGGGATCTCTCTCAAAGGAAATTCCTTTTCACCTCCATTCACCAGTAATTATTCCTTAGGTATTGAGAGCTACATTAAAGTCTAAAAAGAGTATGTGTATCGTGCCGTTATTCTATCACCATTTTAGCATGATACTCATCTTGATCCTTTTGGCTTGACTTAGGCCCATTATATGTGAGGCCAAGGTAGAATGGATCTTTACAAAACTCCTTATTTCTTCAGGGATGTGAAACTGAATCTTGTCCCATTGACGGCGGCATCTATTTAAAGACAATCTGATTTTGTAGGAACTTAAACGGAAAACAATGAAAACAGGAACTGTCTGCTATTAAATATGTTTCCTGAAACCCAAGCTCAGTAAATTGAGTCTCTTGGTTTTGCTGTTGTTCCACCTTGGGGAGCCTTGTTTAAATCAACAGGGTTTTGTGAGTGCAGATCAATAGCAGGATTTTAAGTTTCACAGAGAAAGAAAGTTTTCTAAGAGCAGAATCAACCAGTGCACAACAAGTACACAGTCTTAATTGCAAATACAGTTTGGACTCTGAAAAATTGTGTTAATTCCCTGAATCCAGGACTCACTCCTCCACACTGAAAACTAAGTAAACAATTTAAAATATTTGGAATTTTCTTTGCAAGGTGGTCCAAATTTTGAAATGCCTCTTGCATTATAGGTCCAAAAAGCCTGCATGAAATGATAAAATAAAATCTCTGGTTATCATTTTATCCACAGTAGCAAATTGAAGTTGCAATTTATAACTTTAAATTTCCCAAGAGTAAATTTAACATATTTAGCCATTAAAAAATTCTAATTTATAAATGACTATACAACTTTCTGAATTGGCTCCCATATTGGAGGTTCAGTTTCTTGATCTAGGATTAAGAGTTTCATTTTATAAGTGAAAGAATAGAGTGCTAAAACCTGGCCACATCTACGGAGTATGATACTAGACACTGAATCCAGTGAGAACTCCTAGATATAGGAAAAGTAAGACTTAATATCATAAACACAGGGCTGGAAATTTGGTGATATGGAAAGCAAACAGAAAGAAATTGAGCAGGTAGCTAATGGGATGATAGTCTGGAAGAGGGCACAGCAGAAGGGGAATCTCCATCCATTCCATATCATTCCTTATCTAATCTCACCCACTGTGCAGCAAGTACACAAAGAATGACCCTCAAAGCACTAGGCTCTCTCCACCTGCTCTCACCTCGTGATCCTAGAAGCAGCTCAATGAGCTATAAGAGAATATAGAAGACTAAGCACTATATGAAAAAATATATGAACCAAATATGTTCAACAACTACATAGAAACAATAAAAAAAGAACAAACAAAAATTCTGAAGCTGAAGAATATAATGAGCATATTTGAAAAAATTCCACAGTTTCCACAGCAGAGACACAGAGGAACAAAAATGAAAAAAAAAAAAAAAGTAAAAGAGTGAAGAAAGACAAATGGTTTATGAGACACCACTAGACCTGCCTTAAAAGAAATGCTAAAGGAAGTTCTTCAAGCAGAAATGAAAGAACACTAATGAACATCATGAAAATGTGTGTATAAAACTTACCGTAAAGGTAAAATTCACAATGTTCTAATACTGAACGGTGCTTTGTAAATCATGGTTAACTGTGATATAGAAGTTAAAAGACAAGGTATTCAAAATAACTATAGCTACAATAATTTGGAAGTGAAAACAATCAATAAAATTCACTCATGTGAATTATGACATCAATAACATAAAATGATCAAGGAGAAGAAGATAAAGTATACAGCTTTGAGTATAGTTAAGTTGCCTATGGAAACTCTATGGTAACTGCAAAAATAAAACCTGTAGTAGACAGAAAAAAATAAAGAAATGTAATCAAAGAATACCACTATTTTTAAAAATCATCAAATCACAAAGGAAGCCAGGCCCAGTGGCTCACTCCTGTAATTCCAGCTACTCAGGAGACTGAGGCAGGACAATCACAAATTCAAGGTCAGCCTCAGCAACTAAGTAAGGCCCTATCTTATAAGATAAAAAGGACTTGGGATGAAGTTCAATAGTAAAGTGTCCCTGGGTTCAATCCTTAGTTCCAAAAAGAGAAAAGAAAGAAAACCACAAGACAATAAACGAGGAAAAAAAAACAAAGGAACTATAAAGCACTCAATAATTTCACAAAATGGCAGTAACAAATCCTCACCTATCATTAATTTCTTAATATAAATGGATTAAATTCTCCAAAGACAGCACAATGGAATTGATTTTTTAAATTCAATAAGGAAACAGAAAACTTTAACAACACCATGGGCCAAATGGACCTAATAGACACAGAACATTCCATCCAACAGCAATAGAACACATACTCTTCTCAAGTGCCCATGGGACATTCTCTTAGATCGACATATATTAGGCCACAAAACAGTCTTATCAAATTTAAGAGAATTGAAATTACATCAAATTCTACTTCTATCCTTAATTATATTAACCTAGAACTCAACGATAGGAGGAAAATTAGATTTTCACAAAAATGTGAATTTTGAACAATACAAGTTAAAAAAAAATCTCTTGACACAAATTAAAATGGAAAGATAACATACCAAAACTTTTGTAATGTAGCAAAAGCAATCCTAAGAGGGAAGTTTATTGTAATAAATGCCTACAATAAGAAAAAAAGAAACATCTCAAAAAAACAACCTTACTTCTCACCTTAAGGAACTACAAAAAGAACAAACCATCCCCAAAGTTAGAAGAAAGTAAATGAAACACAGAGTAGAAAAACAATAGAAAAGATGAATTAAATTAAGATTTGGTTTTAGAAAAGATAAAGTTGATAAACCTTTAGCCAGAATAAATAGGAGGGAAAAGGAGAAAAGACTTAATTAAAATCACAAATGAGAGAGAAAAATATTACAACTGATACCTGCAAAAGATAAAGAATAACAGAGACTGCTACAAAAATTAAACAGCAATGAATTGAATAATCTAGAAGATACAAATAGTACCTAAAATCACAATTTACCAAGACTGAAATGTAAAATGGAGGAAACCTAAACACTCCAAGAGCAAGTAAGGAGATTGAATCAATAATCAAAACCCTGCCAAAAAAGAAAAGCCCATGACCTGGTGGATTCACTGGTGAATTCTACCAAACATTTAAAGAAGAATGAATTCCATTCTTTCTCAAATGACTCCAAACAGAAATTAAAGATGAAGGAGTATTTCCAAATTCATTCTACAAGGCCAGCGTTACCCTGATACCAAAGAGAGATAAGAACACTAAATAAACCTGCAGGCCAATATCCCTGGTGATCAGAGATGCAAAAATTCTCAACAAAATACTAGCAAGCTGAATTCAGCAGCATAAAAGCATAAAGTAGAAGTTGTGCCTGGAACACAAGAATGATTCAACCTATACAAATCAATATGATATATCACATTAACAGAGTGAAATGTAAAAATCATATGACCATCTCAATAGATGCAGAAAAAAAAATCTTTACAAAAACTCAAAATCAAGATAAAAACTCACTTTCTCTCCTCCAGCCACCCAAGATGCCGAAAGGAAAGAAGGCCAAGGGAAAGGCGGTAGCCACAGCCTCTACCATGGTCAAGAAGCAGGAAGCCAAGAAGGTGATGAACCCACTATTCCAGAAGAGACTGAAGAATTTCGACACTGGACAGGACTTCAGCCCAGAAGGGACCTTATAGGCTTTATAAAATGGTCCCCTACATCTGGCTGCAACAGCAAAAGGCAATTCTCTATAGGGGGCTGAAAGTGCCTCCTGTGATTAACCAGTTCATCCAGGCCTTGGACCACCAAACAGTCACCCAGGTGCTTAATCCTGCCTACAAGTACAGACCAGAGACAAAGCAGGAGAAGAAGCAGACACTGTTGGCCTGAGCCGAGAAAAAGGCTGCTGGCAAAGATGTTCCCACAAAGAGACTGCCAGTCCTTCAAGCAGGGGCCAATACTGTCACCACCTTGGTGGAGAACAAGAAGACTCAGCTGGTTATTGCACATGACTTGGATCCCAGTGAGCTGGTTGTCTTCCTGCCTGCTCTGTGTCACAAGATGGGAGTCCCTTACTGCTTCAAGGGGAAAGCCAGGCTGGATGTCTGGTTCACAAGAAGACGTGCACCACTGATGCCTTCACACAGGTTAACTCTGAAGACAAAGAAGCTCTGGCTAACTTGGTGGAAGCTATCAGAACCAGCTACAATGACAGATACGATGAGATCTGTTGCCACTGGAAGGCAACATCTTGGGTCCAAAATCTGTGGCTCGCATTGCCAAGCTGGAAAAGGCAAAGGCTAAAGAACTTGCCACTAAATGGGGATAAATGTACGCTGTTGGGTTTCTGTATATAAAAATAATAAATTGTCCTTCATGGGTGGGGGGGACAACTCAACAAATCAGGAATAGGAGGAATATCTCTCAACACAGTAAAGTTCCAACGGGAGCAGCCTATAGCTAACGTTAGCCTCAACTGTGAAAAGTCGAAAGCTTTTCCTCTGAGATCAGGAAAAAGGATACCAACAAGGGTACCAAATGCTTACCACTACTCTGCACCACAGTACTAGGAGGTCTAGCCAGAGCAATTAGACAAGAGAAAGAAAAGACATCCAACCCAGAAAGAAGTTAAAATGTCTCTTTGCAAATGACATTAAATATAAACATATATTTTTTTAAATATAAAAAACACTAAAAAAAAGAAAGTTTTAGAACTAAGAAATGAATTTAGTAAAGTTGTAGAATGTAAAATCAATATACAAAAATCAGTAACATTTGTATGCATTAACAACAAACTACCTGAAGAAAAATCAAGAAAACAAACCCATTTCCAATCATATCAGAAAAAAATAAAATGTTTAGGAATGAATTGAACTAAGAGGTAAAAGGTATGCACATTGAAAATTAGAAAATATTAATAAAAGAAATTAATGCAGACATGAATAAAAGAAAATATATCTAGCCGGGTGCAGTGGCACCAGCCTGTAATCCCAGCACTTTGGGAGGCTGAGACAGGAGAATCGCGAGTTCAAAGCCAGCCTCAGCAATGGCAAGGCGCTAAGCAACTCAGTGAGACCCTGTCTCTACATAAAACACAAAACAGGGCTGGGGATGTGGCTCAGTGGTCGAGTGCCCCTGAGTTCAATCTCTAGTACCAAAATAAATAAATAAATAAAAAGAAAATATATCTCGGGTTCATGAACTGAAAGAATTAATGTTGTTAAAATGTGTTGTCTACTCAAAGCCATCAATAGATTCAATGACCCCTGTCAAAATTCCAGTAAGGCATTATTCACATAAATAGAAAAAAGAATCCTAAAATTTAAATGAAACCACAGAAAAAACCCAGGTAGTCATAGTAAAATGGATCAAAAAAAAGAAAGCTGGAGTCATCCCATCAACAAAATCTACCTGATTCTACAAAGGTATGAACCCAATGGGGAAAGGAGAGTCTCTCCATTAAATGGTGTTGAGAAATTGGTTATCTATGTGTAAAAGAATAAAATTGGACCCTTATCTCACACCATATAAAAAATTAACTCAAAATGAATAAAACATAAGACTTAAATATAAGAAAGAAAACAGGGAAGCGGAGGGAGGGGGGAGAGCTGGGGGAACAATTCTTGTCCAATGTTATGCACTTGGAAACTGATAGATCAAGAATCTTAACCCAGGTGGTCTGACTCCATAGCCAGTGCTCTATGCCATCGTGGCCACTTCTCTAGAAGTTTTACACAAGTGTCCATGAGAAAGCTAGGAATCAGAAAAATACTTTGGCTTTCACCCTAACCTAGTATTTTTTTTAGCTGAGTGGGAGCTTGGAAATTATCTAACTATCCATCTTTGCAGGGTGGGAGAGATCTAAAGACTTCACAGTGGTAATGAAGAAGGAAAGTCAGATGGAGCTACAACAAAAAAGCAAATGCAGCAATGTGAAAGTATATAAGCAAAATAAAAGAATAAGTGACAAAATATATTTAGTAAATTTAAGCTCTCTTTTTCTTAGGTACTACTTTTTAAACCTATCCAAAAGAGCATGTGTTTGAGAATGTAAAATGGCACACCTACTTTGGACAACAGCATTGCCATTCCTCAAAATGTTAAACATAGATATGACCCAGCAATTTGACCATTAGTTCCCTGCCCAAAAAACTGAAAACATATGTCCATCTAAAAAATACACTAATTTTCATCACAGAATTATTCATGATAACCAAAAAAGCAGAAACAACCCAATTACAGATCAAATAATGAAAAAACAAAATGTAGTATATGCCATTAAATGGAATATTATTCAATAATAAAAAGTAATGAGATGCTGATACATTCTAAAATATGAACAAAGCTCCAAAACAGTAAGTTAAGTGAAATAGTCAGTAAGCAGGGGAAAAAAACATATATTGTGTTATTCCATTTATCGAAAATGTTCACAAAATCTAAGTCTGTAGAAATAGAAACAGATGAGCAGATTCCAGGAGGCAGTGGAAGAGAAGGGAGGAGATAGGACCATAAGTAGTGGCTAAGAGAAAGGTTTCTTTTTGGGGTGATGAAAATGTGCAAAAATTAGATTATGGTGGTAGCTGTGCAAGTCTATAAACATACTAAAGAACTGTTGAACTGTATGCTTTAGACAAGTGAACTTTGTGGTATGCAAATTATATCTCAATAGGGCTGTTTTAAAATGTTTTTAAAAGAGCATATTGCTTCCTACTTGGACCAAGGGGAGTAGAGAAAAGAATGTGTTTCATCCCTATCTTCAGTAATACTTCATCTGTCTTCTGCTAAAAGCCTCGCTCACCACCAGCAGAGGGAGCTAAAATGATAGCTTTAACCAACCTCTGTTTCCAACCATGCATGTTGTGCGGAAAGAGCTTTTTCAAATTTAGAGAAAACAGAGGTTAGTTGAGTTAAATTCCGATTAACCCATATCAAAATGAATGAAAAACTTGTATGACTATCCATCTCTTTAAAACAATTCCACAATGGTCCATTTAAACATCTCAGCTTCTTGATTGCACATTGCTTTCATAATATGAGATATCTAGATATAATATGATAGGATGTAACATCTAACTAAATCCGTTGGTGCTCTTTTCATCCTGCATTGCTTTGAACACAATCAATGCAGTGCAGCAGAAGAATAGAGAGTTGATTTCCATCTGTACAACATCCTTGAGGATCCATGCTACCTACATGCACCTCCATCTTTGCTCCAGCTCTGGGACCCACTGGTTTGTGATGTCATCACAGTGCTGAGGATATTAGTGCAAAACAAATGTTGGCTATTTTTGTCATATGCAAGGCTGAGAAAACAGCTTTGGAAAGGGTATTCATTCATTCAAGAAGTGTTATTGAACATCTACTATGCCAGGCAGTGGGAGAAAAAAAGCAGATAAAGAAATTGCCCAGGCATGGTGGTGCACATCTGTAATCCTAGCACTTTGGGAGGCTGAGACAGGAGAATCCTGAGTTCAAAGCCAGCCTCAGCAACGGTGAGGCACTAAGCAACTCAGTGAGACCCTGTCTCTACATAAAACACAAAATAGGGCTGGGGATGTGGCTCAGTGGTTGAGTGCCCCTGAGTTCAATCCCCAGGACTAAAAAGCAAAGGAATTACCCTAGTCTGACATATTCATGAGGAGGAAAATGACATAAAATAAATATACAAATAAAATGCAATTCTAAACTGTAATAACTACTTTGAAAGAAAAGCACAAAGTAATTAGAGAAATGACAACTGAGGCCTAATTAGATTGGATGGTCAGGGAATTTCTCTGAGGACATAGTACTTACACAAAATAAAGGAGAGAATGTTCTAGGCAGAGGAAATAGGATAGTGTGAGCCTTGAGAAAGAAAAAGACATGGAGGGGTTTCAAGAAGGCCTGGAGATAGTAGCATAACCAAAAATGGTACTGACAGGTAAGAGAGGAAAGAAGAGGTCAGATTATATAGGGCCCTGTAGGCCAAGTTAAGATATTGTCATTTTATTTTAAATATAATGGGGAACAATTGGAGAATTTTAGGCACTAGGTTATTAGCTGCATTTTTAATAGACCATTCTGGCCTTAGAGTAGAAACTTGATTAAAGGGGCTCAAAAGCTGAGGTAGGAAGAACACCAGCAAGTTTGTTATGAATGGAATGTGTGCTTCAGGGACAATGGAAAGTTGTAGGAGTTATTCTAGAAAAACACTGACACTCCCCAGCCCATTTCATGGCATGCTGCAAAATCTATATCACAATCTGTGTTTGCCCCAGTTCCCTACCAATTCATCAATCCTAGTTATAGCTTTAAACAGTCACTCACTATGAAAAGGACAGCCCAGAAGAAACTTCTTCCTTCTCCCTGTCTCAGGTTCTGAAAATCCAAACCTAATAAAGAAAAAAAAAATCGACTCACTCACAGCCTTCCCAGAGAAAACATGTCTAATTAAAAAATGTATACGTGCTTCCTAGAATCACAGGCCCCTGTGGCACCAGCTGTTGGAGTTACAATGGTGCATCAAATGAGGGGAATCAATTTTACACAGATGAGTAAAGATATAATATTTCAAGCTGAGCTTTGGAATTAACTAAATTTACATGCATGTTGTAGTGGAAAAAGCATGGAATGTAATTTCAGAGGACAGGGGGTCAATTCTTACTCAACCACTTACAAGCTCTGTGACTCTCAGCAATTTACTCAGCGCCCCTAAACCTCTAGCTCTCTGGATGTAAAACATAGATGATGATAACGTCCATCTCACAGAGAGGCTACAAATAGGAAACGATCACGTTAGGTACTTGATGCTTTTACAGTATCATTATTTTAAGAATGCACTTTCCAAAATGGACCACGTTCCATCAAATAAGCTTCTATTAAAATAGAAATCATTCTAGAAAATTACATTCTTAATAACATATCAATGTGATTGAACACGTCAATGTAACCCAATGAACTAAAATATTTTGGATAGTCTCTGCATCTAAAAACAAAATACCAACAACTACTAAAGGAACCAGTTATAACTTTTTGATACTGGTGCTAGATGTTGGGAAAATAAAGAAACATTAAATGAACAAAATATTGCCTTAATTTCTAAAAAATAAGACTATTTCCAAAAGCAATCAATAGGCCTTGGAAACAAAATAATTGTTCAGCTTAGGCTATCAGGCAAATGCTTCAAACACCTCAGCTCTGTCACTTACTGGTTACATTATTTTAGAAAAGCCCCTTAAAGTCTGCAAACTTTCACTTATACCATGGAGATAATTTGGTAATAGTTCATATTTTTATTGTAAAAAGTCAAATAAAATCATGCATATGAAACACTTTATCACAATGCCCTACACAAATAGGTACTGAATAAATGTCAGTTATTGTCATTATCATTTTTGTCTTGATATCTGAAATAAAATCTTTTGCTTAGACAATATTTTGATGAGTTTTATTTATCTCAGGTTTTTTGTTTTTGTTTTTGTTTTTGTTTTTTGTACCAGGGATTGAACCCAAGGGCACTTAATCACTGAGCTACATCCCCAATCCTTTTTATTTTGCTAAGTTGCTTAGGTCCTCACTAAGTTGCTAAGGTTGGCTTTGAACTCACAGCCCTCCTGCCTCAGTCTCCTGAGCCTCTGAGATTATAGGCATGCACCACCAGGCCCAGCTATCTCAGATATTTTCAAATATATTCAATTAGTCCACTTCTAGTAGACCCAGACCCCATCACTCTATCAAAATTGCTCCTGTTGCCAGGCACAGTGGCGCATGCCTGTAATCCCAACACTTTGGGAGGCTGAGACAGGAGATCATGAGTTCAAAGCCAGCCTCAGCAATGGCAAGGCACTAAGCAACTCAGTGAGACTCTGTCTCTACATAAAACACAAAATAGGGTCTGGGGATATGGCTCAGTGTTTGAGTGCCCCTGAGTTCAATGCCTGGTACCAAAAAAAAAAATTGCTCCTGTTAAAAGTTATTAATGACCTTCACAATGCTAAACCCATAGACAGTCCCTCTTCATCTTAAATTTATTAGAAACATATTTTTCCATTCATCACTCCTTCCTACTTGAAATAGCTTCTCCCCATGTCTTCCAGACGCTGCTTTCTCCTAATTTTTCTCCCTCACTGGCCTCTGCTTCTTCATCTTTGCTGGTCTTCCGTTCACCAACCTCTACAGGTGGCTTATATAAGCTCACCTGCAGTGTTTCAGGGTCAGTCCTTGGATCTCTTCCCCTTCTGGCTGCACTCTTCCCTTTAGTGACCTCAGAAATTCTTGTGGCCTCTACAACTATCTATGTTCTAATGATTATCCAATTTTAAACGCCATCTTGGAGTTCTCTGACATATTCTCAATTTTATATTCAATGTTTCCATTCAAAATTAACATGCCTAGTTCCAACCTTCTTTTTTTACCTCCCAAAACTTTTCTTCCCATGGTCATCTCTATCTCAGTTCATGGCAACTTCACCTTTCCAGTTGCTCTGTCACTGGGTGCTATGGTGCACGCCTAAAATCAGCTTGGGAGGCTGAGGCAGGAGGATTGCAAGTACAAGGCCAGCTGCAGCAATTAATTAAGACCCTAAACAACTTAGACTGTCTCTCAAAAATAAAAAGGCTGGAGATGTGGCTCAGTAGGTTCAATCCCTGGTACCAAAAAGACAAAAAAAAAAAAGCCTTGAATTCTTCATGATTCCTCCCTCCTCACAAACCCGACAGCCAATCCTTTAGTAAATTCTGTCAGCTTTATTTGCAGAAAATATTCAGATTTCAACCCCAAATCCAGCTACTTGTCTCCACTTCCACTGCTACTAGCCTGGCATGAGCCATCACTTAGATTAAAATAGCTTTGCTTTTTCCTTTTCTCTCTTCACAACTCATCTATTCCCCACCCGGCAGATTCCTTCTTTTCATGTAAATCAGATCAAGTGACTCCACTGCTCAAACCCCACTGGCTCTCCATCTCAAAATAAAATCAAAGTCCTTACATTGGCCAATCAGGGACCATCTTGAAGTCTTCCTTCTTCCTCCATGCACTCCAGCCACACTGGAGTCAAACATGGCCGGCCTGCCCCAGGGCCTTAGTATTTGCTATTTGCTCTCTTCTGCCTGGGAAGCTCCTTCCAATGGATACCTGTGTGCCCACTCCCCTACTCCCTTCAGATGTCACCCCTCTAGGATCCTTTCCCCAACCACTCCACTTAAAACTGCAATTCACCCTCCTTGCCTCAAGCTCTGTTTCTCTCTGCTCCTGTTGTTTTGTTTTTAGTTAATTACCACTTAATATTCTGTATATTTTAGTTACCAATTTTTTTCTCTGCCTCTCTAGAATATAAACTCTTTGGAATATAAAAAGTGGAGCTTTTTACCCAAAGTCTTGCCATAGTAAGCATTTGATAACTGTTTGTCAAATCAGTGAAAATGACCAAGGAATAGATGTTAACTAACCTCCGAAATTCAATTAAAAGGTTTCTGGCACTTAAGTAAGGCAATTTTATATTTTAAATATGTGCTGATGAAACAAAATCTACTGTAGGTACACACAAACCTACAATATTATAGATAGGTAAGATATAGATCCATATAGAGATCTATAGAAGAGAATATTAGCTTGCTCATACATATATTTATGGGGGAATTTCTGAATATCTCTCTCTATACATGCATACATACATACATACACACACACATAGATACATACAACCCACTAGGCAAACACATTCCTTTTATAGTGCCTATACTTCACCCTAGAATGTAAACTTTAGCAATGTGCTTATTTTACCATTTTAAATTGACCACCTCAGGAAATATTCTATGTAATAGGCTTCCACTACAGACTTTATGTAGCATTTTGTCTTATCCACATTATGTAAAATAAGCAAAAAATTACATCTTAAATGGCTTGTCATGAAAACCGCCCATCTACATGACTTCTAAGGAAAAATCAATTAATGTTAGAAATTGCATTGTATGTATTTTCCACTCACACCTTAGAATAAGTCAAGCAATTTGGTTTTTTCTTTTCAAAATGGTCTCATTTCAATTGTTCTTTTTCTTCCCCCAAAATTATAATATGTGCCTTTTATTTCTTTATCACTCAAACACCTGTTTGCTTTTCCTGCAAAAGACTCGCTAGTCTTGCCACATGTTCTAACCTGAGCTTCAAACACAGGCTCTCAGTGTAAAGGTTGAAAAGCACTGGCATTTGGAAATGAAATAAAAAGCACGTTGTCAAACATTTTGAATTTCGTGGAAAAATGCAACCTCTTCTGACATTTCATACACACATAAATCAACAGTATGAATCACCATTAAAAGTCAATGTTATTGCTATTAACGATTGAATGTCCACGGTGACTAGGTACCTGAGTGATCACTCAAGAGATTTTTAACACTCCACAGGAAACATTGATCTTGCTCTCAAAAAGACTTCAACTTAATAAACATTTATGAAAATCTGGAGACTTAATTTAGCCACTTGTCTATGCTGGAGATGATACATGAACACATACACATTCTACAATACTCAAAGCAACCTTGAAACTGAGGTGTTAAATCCCTGTTTGGACCCCACTCCCACTTATTAATGATTCCTTGACCCGTATTCTTGGTCTGTTTGCACAACAGAATGAGCCTGCTACCAACAAGCTGCACACAATTATACGAGCAAAGAAAAAATTTAAAAAGGAATGCTTTTTTAAAAAAATGGATGAAAAGTAAAACTGCATCCCACCAATTGAGAAAGACAATGATTTTATTAGGGTTTGCAATAATTTTACTTCATCTACAAAAAGAATTGCCAAACAAAGTAATGGTAGATACCCTTCTAACAAATGTAGCTCATTTTTTGTTCCATATCATTTCCTCATTAATAAACCTTGTTTCCAAAAAGGATTAATGGAATTCAGCACAGTTTGTGCAAGTGTGTGTGTGTGTGTGTGTGTGTGCGCGCGCGCGTGCGCGCATGGGTGCACATATGCACTTAACCAATGCCTACCACTTCCACTAGCTGAGAAGCTCCAAGAAGCCAGGGACCTTCTTCTTTACTCATCAGTGTATTCTTCTTGGTGCTACACACAGTTCCAAGCCCTACCATAGTTTTAATCTGTAATAGTTACCAATAAATTCTTATTGAATTGCAATAACAGAATAGTCTCAGGGAAGGTGGTTTGTAAATTACTAATTTATTAAACTACTGAAATAATAATAAAAAATCATTTGTAATTATTCCTCAGGCATGTTCTTAATTTGACACTATTTTGACAAACATCTGATTCAAACCAACAAAATGTATGTAGTATTTGACACCAGGCCCGCCCATTCTTGGGCTTCTTTCTAAAGCACTCTTTTGCTGCTCCTCTTTGGTCCTGCTAGATTCTCTTCCTGATTTCCCTGCTAAGTGTGACTATTTCTCAGGTTTTCTCCTCTTTCTCTTCTGTCTGGGAAGCTGCATAAAATAAGGGGGTTAACAGCACGGGTTTAAAGTCAGTCCCCTTGAGGCCAAATTCCATATTTAAAGCTTTCTAGCTGTGTGATTTTGGACCTCACTTTCCTCATCCATAAAATGGGTTACCTGTCTAATGGGCATGTTTACCTACCTCATGGGGTTGTAGTAAAGATTAAATAAGATAATACCTGTAAAGTGCTTTGAACAATGCCTGATACATAGTTAGTGCTCAAGAAATGTTAAATATTTATCTATAATCTCTTCCTGCAGTTTTATGAATTTTCACACTACATCCCTCACCTCTCAATATCAGCATCAACCATGACCACTTCACCAACCAGAATGCCCAAGGTCCTCTCTCTGAAGCATCAGCCCGAATTCTTGGCTGAATCCTAGGCCCTTCAAATGCAACACACCCAGATCAACACTCCTCTTCCTCAAATCTGCTCATTGTTAGTAACATCACCTTTCCCCAACTAGCCCTCTGGGAAACCATCTGCTGTAGTCCTCTGGCCCAGCATGTAACACTGTGTCCCACATTGTAAGTATATACTGAACGTCTCTCAGCTTCTCGCTTTAATCAATACCAGGCCCTGCTGCTAGAGAAACCCCTTTAAGGAACCATCCTTTTCTACTAAGTCATTTACACAGCATCTGAACTCCAATTCGACCTCCTTCCAACCTTCAATTTTACAACTTATCTTTCAAGAGAACTTTTTTAAAGCCCAAGAGTTAACCAAATTGGATTACTTATAGTTTCCCAAATAGGTCCCAACCTTCTCTACCATCATAAT
>PVHX01001587.1:100744-200716 GCA_004024805.1 Geosciurus inauris
GGGGGGGGGGGGGGGAGACAATCTTCCCAACTGTAAAATTCAGACAGAAATTTATATGGAAATTCAGGTGGACAGCCTAAGTAGAAGTTTGAGGGACCTTGAAATTCAAAAGTGTTCCCTGCCTTCATAAAGCAAGGAGGCATTGTGCCTGGGAGTGAAAATTGTGCATTTTTGTTAGCAAGCTTGGAAAGCTTGGACTGACACCTTTCAGCGGCTCACTCGGATTGGAGTGGGCAACTTTTACCTCACTGAGGTTTTCTCTCCAAGAGCCCTGAATTCTTTTCCTACTGTCTCCTGCAGATTCTCTGTGGGACACTTTTTAATAAGAAACGTGCGTTTTTCACTAGCGCTCCGCAGAGGTGCTGAGAACCCAGTGTTACTACTCACCTAGGTGGGATTGCTCCTAGTTCAAGAGAACCCTGGGACACTTAGGATGAAAAGTCCCCCAAATAAAAGAAAACAGCCATCTGTCCGTCCTGCATCATTTTACTGATGGTGGCTTCCATTTGGATTCTAAACATTTTTTTTTAAAGTCACTTCGACTTCCTCACCCCGGATGATTTAGTAGGGCAGCACCGGAGTGCTCGCTCTCCAACTGTATTTATTTAGTGATTAGTCCTGCGCTTTGATTTTAGGGCAAAAGCAAGCTGACAGCGCTCTGACGTAAGGACTAAAAAGGCCACCCATCGTTTGCCGAGGGTTCCTGCTTTCTTACCCAATAACTATTTTTCTGGATTAGAGTTTGGTCTTTTTTAATGTTCTCCATGCATCTTTCCCATTATTTGAAGCAGGCTCAGAGGAAGCGTGCCTTATCCTTCCTACCCTGGGTCTCTATGTTGCTCTGAATCAGGTCCCTCTCAAGTCTCGGAACTGAGTGGCTAGGACGCAGAAAGCGGTGAGGGTGGGGGTCCCCTGCCTGGCGCGTGGCGCTGAGCGCTAGAATCCTCCCCGCGGAGGCGCAGTCAGAGCGCGAACTCGCCAGCACCTCGCGCCGCCCGCCTCCTCCCAGCGGGTCTCGGGAAAGGAGGGTGGGAACGGGCGGAGGGAAAGTGGGGCCGGGCTGGGGGTGTCTGGGAAGCTGGGCTGTGCTGACGTCACTGGGCGCGCAATTCGGGATTCAGCGCTTTAAAAAACGAGCGTGCGATCGGAGATGCTGCTCCACACCGCTCAGACCGCCTGCAGCAGCAACGCACACCACGACTGCTGCGGCTGCATAGAGCGCTGCTCCGGGGTCCGGCGTGGCTACAACGTGCTCCACGATCCCCGTGGAGCTTCTCCTCGGCGCCCCCGGCGGGGGGCAGGAGCGCGGCGCCCAGTGTTGCAGACGCTCGCTGAGCTTCAGAAGCCGGAGGAGCGCCGCCTGGCGCGCCTCGATCTACAACAGCCCCGGCACTACCCTCCACCGACATCTGGCTCGCGGATCCCTGCCTTGGGCACCATGGACACCTCCCGCGTCAGAGTGCTCCTGTCCTTGCCTGTGCTGCTGCAGCTAGCGGCTGGAGGCGGCTCGACGAAGCCGGGTGCGCCACCGCGGGGCTGCCCCACACACTGTCACTGCGAGCCCGACGGCAGAATGTTGCTCAGGGTGGACTGCTCGGACTTGGGACTCTCGGAGCTGCCCTCCAACCTCAGCGTCTTCACCTCCTACCTGTAAGTGAGCCCCCACCTCACTCCCGAAAGGAGGCTAGAAGTGGGAGGGAGCTAGTCTGAGTCTTGGCTGGGGACTCCTCAGCGCACTCCTGCTTTGGAGGGGGCGGGCGACTTTGCCAAGGGCATCCTGGTTAGACGCCCCCCACCCCGAGAAATGCACGTGTTTTAGAGGTTACTAGCGGTACTTTCTGGGCATGTAAGGAAATGGCTTCACTGCAACCCGGGAGAAGAGCTGGTGCGCCGCATCTTCGCAGTGCAGCGCTAGGCAACGTCGCGGGGCACATTCCTCCGAATGTACAGGCATTTGTGTGCAGAATGAGCATAAATGTACAGGCATTTTTGTGCAAAATGGGCATTTGTGCCCAAGAGCCTGAAACCCAAGGGCAGGATGCCCAGCTGGTCCCTGCCCCAATCCCCTGGTCTTCATCCAGTTGAGTTTCATGAAAAGGTGGGCTGTAAAGTGTCCCAAAGGAGAAACCCAACATGCCCAGCTTCTAAGGGACTTGCACTGCATCCTTAGCATTGCAGCGCGACGTAACCTTTTTTTTTTTTTCTTTTTTCTTTTTTTAACGGAGTGATTAAAATGTGGCAACCGCAAACCCCGATTAGAGCTGCCAGAACGTTATCTTTACCTTTGGCTGCCCGAACCGCCCTTTGAAGTACCGATGGCCGCAGTGTAATCTTTAACCATCTCCTCCCCCGGGGGGTACTGGGGGAGGAAAGGGAAGTGGGCTGAAGGCGGCCAGGCGGGTAAACAGCGGCGCCGACTTCCAACGGGGGGGTCCTGAAACTCACTATCTTCCATGGGGGAACCTCCCACCCTTTCTTCCCCTAATACTACGTCCAAAGCTCTGACCACGCGAACGACGCAGCGGGCTCATTTTATAATTCTATCTCTGAGAAGCCCTGGCCGGAGAGTAACAGGTGGTTGGCTGGATGAAGTGGCCCAGAAAGGAACTCTATTCTCTCTGTTCTCGGGGACCAAGGTGACTACTCCCCCCAACTTCCTGTCAACCATATGGAGTTCTGTTCCTTGAGGCCAAGAGACCAGGGTCGAGGCCACCCTGGGAAGGGCTCTCCTAGCCCCAAGGTGAAACATTTAGATTTTAATTCAAGACATTGCAGTGAGCCTGTCCCACATTCGTGTAATCTGTTTCGGCTTCTCTGATGTACCTTGGCAGGAGCGAGTTGGGATATTTGTGAACTCGGTTTTTCCTCTGTTTAGTCGCTTTCTAGAGGAAAGAAACACAAAGAGGCTTACGCAACGTTTTCTACTAGGTAGTGAGTGATTCTTTTTCTGGAGACAAGGTGGGGAAGAGAAGAAAAAAAAATTTTAATTGCATTAATATTGCATTTAAACAAAGGGAAAATCCTGATAGATTTTAGTATTGGTAGGTGGGAGTCGCTTCCTCCACTACAATAAAACTGGGTTGCTTTTCTTTATCCAAGCAGGATATAAAATTATTTTCCCCACTGGGCTTTCCCTTCAATTGCACCCATAGCATGTGGTAGTGATATTTTTCCAGGATGGAAATCTGCTTTCGAAAATGATCGTCCCCTTAATTCACATTTCCTTCGAAACAGCTGTCCCTATTAGGAAACAGAATACACATCCCGAACCTCTCTGGTTTAACTGCTAATGTCAGTGATTCAATGATAAAGTGTTCTTCAGCATAATGAATTTCTGAGGCCAGTTTGGCAATTTTACTTAAGAGCCTACAACTAACTATTCTTTCCCAGCACGCTGAGTAAATTCACTATATGCAAGGATGTGCAATCCTATGCCCCTACCCCCAACAATTACCCACTATTTAAATTATACATTAATTGTAAAATACATTTAAGAATATGGCAAATAAATTTATGTATAGCATTGGGGCATTTTTTTCTCCCACTTAAAAGAAGAACATTTGTTAGGCTTCTGTTACTAAAAGTCTAAAATTGCGCTTTAAACTATTTTTCACCGTACCTCAAATGCATTTAATAGCATCTTCCCTGTGCTCAGGAGAACTTACTGCCACCTACTGCCACTGTTCACTATCATTAATAGATAACCACTTGAAGTTAAGATACAATTAGGAAGTAAATTGTCACATTATTCTCATGCTATCTGATGTCAGCCTGTACCCTAGTCTCAGGCAAAATTTTCTCGGTGCCCTATAAAATAATATACTCAGAGTATCTGTGTAAAGTTAGAGAGGAAATGTTAACCACTTGCTTCTGGTGGCTGACATTTCAGGGAATTTGCATGCTGAATGTAGATATCAGTCCTAAAGTGAAGAACTGAGCAGACACTCCGTAATATGTGATTTCATGAGTTGGTCTCCCTAAAGAGTGCAGAGTGCTAGGGACCATGGGATGTCCTTTTTTCATGGATTGAGAGTTTTGGAACTACTGTTTCTATAATCATAGCAGCTCTGTGCAGACATTAAGGGTAGGTGATGCCCTCTTTTGGTTACACCTAGTATTATCTGACCATTTTTGCCTTCGCTTAGGTAGTCATAATCTAAGAGTAATGAGTAGGTGTTTTATTGATTTTCTTATTTTAAGGAATAACTTCATTTACTCTTGAAAGGGGACATTAAGTTATAGTCTCACTCCACTGGTGCCAAAAGCTTTGATGGGAAAGTTTAAGTAAAGACTGATATGGTTAAGAGACCAGAACTACTGTTATTGTTTGTAGTAGGTTATCACCATTTATTTAGTCAAAATGTTATCTCCTAATCCCCCTCAGGAAAGAACAAGCATTTCATTTCCTTCCAAGAGATTGACATGGCAAGTTCCAGCTGAACACATTTGGCAAATAGATTTACCACAATCTAATAGTTGTCTAGTGAAACCGGCAGATAAAGAAAGTTCCTTAAATCTCTTCATAGAAGTCAAGAACTGTTTATGCATCATTTTATAATCTTCTGAGAAAAGCTGAATCTTAAGCCAGTACAAACATTAATATTAACTCTCTTTTCTTACCAAACTGCATTCCCCTGTAGATCTGTAACCGGACAATTGAATGTAGTGGAAACTCTGGAAGAGTCTCTTCTCTCCCCATCGCCTACCTTTTCCCTCCACTCCTTCTCCTACTATCCACCCCCACTGGTTATAGGCTCTGATTTTACTAATAGAAGCCAGTAAAGTTTACTCAGCTGAAAATAAGGACACCACCAAAGCTAAAATAAAAAAGCAGACAATAATTGTTTACAATGCTTACTATATCTCAATATACCGGTAACGATCAGTCAGAAATAAAGTAGGTCTAGAGTTTAAATCTCATTATAAATAAATTATTTTAGTCCATCAAATATGAAGGATTTTGCTCCTAGGGTCTTAAAAGTAAAATCTCCTATGCTACTTTGATATGTCTTTCATCTAGTTAGTGTAGAAAACTAAATTTCAGTGGACAGCCTAATATAGTAAACAGACTTTTCTCTATTGGTCTGGAACAGAGATTTTCCTTTTAAGTAGAAACTGAGTTTTTCTTTGCTGCTGCTTAGTGGCATAAACATTTTATCCATAAGCAAATTTGTGTTCTATGAACCAAAGAATCCAAGAGAAAATTTTAAATTTTACATAATTTAGTTACTTTCCCATATGTGATTTTGAAACAAAATTTAATTTTATACATAAATAGTAAAACTGATGTTAATAAGAACTGATCAAAAACTTCAATTAGTTAAATTAAGAAGGGCCCTGATATCGTATATACATTTTAAGCATTTAAGATGCAGTTTCAAAATTTAAAAATATTTTTAGAGTCTTCTTTGAAAACAATGTAATGTATTTCTGGTTCTCTTCAAGCAGAGAAAAGTATTTTAAATAAAAGACAATGTTGGTACTTTATAAATGATTACAAAAGGGTTTAGATCAATTGCAAAATTCATATAGTTTATAACATTCTTTTATATTGTGTCTAGAATACAATGATATTAAGAATTTTCTTCATTCTAATTAAGTTCATTCTTTTTCTCCAGGATTCCTGGTGGGTTTTCCCATAGTGTTTTTGTTATGCGGCAATTATTGAAACTAATTAATTAAATTTGTCTAAGTAATTTGTTTAATAGTGGGTTCTGATTTAAACAATTTTGTGGCATAAATTTAGAATAAATACATTCCTAAATATGTTCAATATGTGCATGATACAGTTCATGCAACAAGAATTTTTACATAATGAATGTGAACTTCAGTTTTTTTTCTTTTCTTTCCTCTGCATTTTTCAAAGCAAAGACAGTGTGACGAAGCAACAAAAGGTAGCAATCATAAATGAGTAAGAAGATTGGACAAGAAATAACCTTTGTGGTTAAATAAGATTGTTTTGATAATGGGACCATTCACACTTGGATGTGTTTAAAGAAGTTCAGAAACATAAAATTTGCTTATGATTTCTCAGAGCCACATTTTTATCTGAACTCTTTGGTCGCTTTTAATTTCCAAAACATAGCTATCAAAGGCAGACGAATAATGTCAGAGTAAACAACCCAATACAGCTATCATGGAATTAAAGATATTACAGAATATTTACGGTATTATAACTGATATGTACTTTATATGTACCTTATCAAAGTATTTTTATAGTTCTTCTATCAAATTCATCATTTAAGTCACATTAACCATAAACTTAAGTATGGTTTCCAAATAATTCAAATTATATGCCATACGATGTAAATGAAAAACACTGGAGAGTTCTGTATTGCACAATAGTGTGAAGTAATTTTTTGTTTTGTTCAAATATTTATATAAATTTAGAATACAGATAAATGATACATTTCCTTGTGAACACCCCTCGTGGATTTTTTCTGGTAAACTGAGGTCTTTATAAGAAAGCAAATTCCTTCCAGTAAGATCCAACCCCCTCACTCCTACCACAATGTTCACCTTTACAGCATCCCATTTTGTAGTAGGGAGATGAATCAAACTGGCATTAAAGCCACACTGATATATTTTTTTACCAAGTAAAATCAATGGGTTATCTTGTCCTGTTTCTCTGCTTGATGTATTTAGTAGAATTTCACATGTTAAATCTGTCCATGGGTTCTAATCCACTATAACTCTTTTATTCCCAGTTCTGTCAGCTTTAATCCGCATTTTTATTTAGCTATTATTTATACCAACTACATGTCCAATTTCACCTATATAACTCATTATATGTGTGGAAAGGAAATATTGCACAAGTTACAATATGGAACTTCTCATTAAAATTCTTCTAATTCAAAATTAATTTTGTTCCCCATATCTTCCATGGTCGGAAGCAAGTCCATCTTGAAATCTGTGGCATTTTCTCCCACCTCTTACAGTAAATTTTTCTGTTGCATTGGTTGAGCTCAACGGGAATGCCTTATTTTAAAATGAAAGATAGAACATGAGTTATTTGGTTTCAAGAAATGGAATAATATGATTCAGTGGTCATGCTAAGTCTCTCAACAGGGTGGTAGCCACAGTGAGGAAGCTGTTGAAGAGATGCTTCACAAGCAAGAGTGCTTCCTCACACTCTCATAAATTACTTCCACTCTGGATATGTAAGTTTAGAACTGGAGAAGCTGAAATTTACTTTGAGCATTTGCAAAGGAACCAACCATGACTGTGAAAACATCTTCCTTAAGTCAGATGGAATAATACTCCAGGATGTAATGACAGGCTTTCTTTCCTTCAGAGTTTATTCTCCTCATTTGGCTATGAGTACCTCGAGGGTAGGAAATTTTCTACTTTACATCCCAAGTGCTCACATCAGTGCTCAACTCTTATGAGATATCCAGTAAATATTTGTAATATTGAATTTAATATAATTGGCTGAATCAGCTGCTGAAATCCTAGTAGCTAAAATGGGTCTCAGAAAGACGGGAAGTACTAGTGTACAAGTAGCAGGATAACACAAGGCTCCTGGTATCCCACAATTGTGGCCCAGTCCCATTTGAAATGCAATTGCATTCTATATAGTTTAAATGATGCAGTGAGTTGTTTATTTTAACACACACAAGAATTTATATATCCAAGTTACTTTATTATTTTAATAAAAATAATGAAAATAAAAGCTGAAATTTATACTGTGCTCCCTGAGTGTTGACTATGTTGACTGCTTGACTCAGTTGTATGCCTGTAAGTTTTTTCCAAAGACATTTTTGTTGCTCAAAATACTTTTGGACCTCTTTGAAATTATATTCTGGACTGGTTTGCCAATGACACAAGAAAACCAACCTTCTAGTTTATATTTACGCCTCATAATGATTGCAGCTGGTGCTGCAATATTTCACCACATTTTTCTTTTCAAGAACACGATTTATGCTGGGCATGGTGGCACATACCTGTAATCCCAGCAGCTGGGGAGGCTGAGGCAGGAGGACTGAGAATTCAAAGCCAGCCTCAGCAAAAGCAAGGTGCTAAGGAACTCAATGAGACTCTGTCTCTAAATAAAATACAAAATAGGGCTGGGAATGTGGTTCAGTGATCGAGTGCCCTGAGTTCTATCCCCAGTACCCAAAACAAAACAAACAAACAAAAACACAATTTATGAAGCTCTAGTACCAGCAGTATTTATTTCTTTAGGGACTTCCCAGAGCAAAATGAGGTTTTTAATTTTCAGTAAAATCAGCATTATATGATATAGTTTAGGGACAAATATTTTAAATTTGATTGGTATATCTCTTTTTATATATCTGTTTTCTTACTACCACAGAAATCAATTTTCTTGTCTAAACTGTATGTGTTTTAACAGTAGAGCAGTGATAGTCTTCTGAATCAACTAGAGATCTGAACAAGACAGAGAAAAGTCCCCTCCTTCAAACAAAACACCTTTCTGAATTTCTTCAGTCCTTTGCTGCTATAAACGTGATTATATATTAATCATTTGTGGTAATACAGAGTCACTGTGAAATATCAGTGTGTGACCATTTAATTAGAAATTATATTCAGTGCAAAGAGCCCCTCACCAAGTAAGTGCTAATGTTAAGAAAATTTAGGATACATTGGGGCACAATCTCTAGAATCTCTTAAGTGACATTCTCATATTTTAGTTTTCTATTAACATTAACCACTTAAAATTATTTAGCAATTCCTGATTTTCAAGTGTCTCATTTTTTATTTGCAAGCCTTTTTTTTTTTTTTATCATATTCCTTTTATCCTTCTTGCCTTTAGAAGGAGCTTCTCTTCATCTGCAGACAAGGACTGTGGTGGTCAAGGGGAAAGAAAGCGATCTCATGCACACAGTAGCACACACCCTAACACACCAATGAGAAACACATCCCTTTGTGCCACCGGCTCGGCGGAAATGACACATACATACATTGACAGGGCACGGCAGTGGAGAGCCAGCCCTTTAAAGGGGAGAGACGGAGGGGCTGGCTGTGTGAAGGCACCTTCAGTTCAGTTCAGAAGCTGAAATGCAGAAGACAATTGTCCTGGCAAAGGGAGCCCAACTCCAGCTGAGAACGCGTGCTCCGAGCTGACCTTCCTCGTCAGCCTGCCAGCAGAGATTAAGCTTTCCTCAAGTGGTTCCTTGTTAGCCCAGCCTTTCCCCAGTGTTGCTCATCTTTCACAACTGGAAGCCAAGTGTTTCAAACTGTTACTCAATTTTGCAGCCAAATTCCTTTATTTCCTCCTTCCACCTCCTTGTCTGCCTCTCTCTCTTTCTCTCTCTCTCTCTCTCTCTATATATATATATCTCAATCTCTCTCTCTCATACACACACATTCACACACACATAAACACACAACATTGCGGTCACTAACCTCACATATCTGCCTTCTTTCCAAAATCTTCACAAAGCAGAGAACCTAAGAATGTTTTGTGTTTCACTAAAAAACTGGAAAATACTTTTGTCCCTCTTTCTTGGTAAAACTTTAAGTAGAGCAAGGGACCTCTAAAAAAGATGTCTATTTGCAAAAAAATAACCTTTCTTTGATCAAAAAAGCCACAAAAGTGTACTTCTCAGGAAAGTAGAAAACCACACATGATCTCAAATGGAAAAAATATGAAGAATTTGCTGAATATTTAACCTTAACACATAACAGAGATATTATTTTAAAGTTGGTTGGTTACTGTGGGCTGTGTCGGAACCTTCATTGTGTTGTGTTTGGGTTTACCCAATGTTATTGTAATGAGTTTATTGGTTCGACACACAAAACACCACATGGTGCTTGAAGGTTTTAGGCAATAAATTTTCTTGTTGAACACTTGCTTGAAGGAGCTCTGTTACATAATCAATTGCTCCTAAAATCTATCAGCACAAAAATCACCTTTCAGATTCTGCATACATATGTAGTGAAAGTTATTTGGTTAAATAAATAAAAATTCTATGGAAAGACATACATTCCTTAATCACCATTTTTGTGTAAACACTGAGACTTTCACAATAAAGGTTTATTTCATATTTGTTGAATGAATCTACAGAATGAATTTGGAGTCTCCTAGTAAAGTCTGAGATAAAAGTCTTCCTTTTTATTTTCTTTTCATACTTTCTACCTTGAAGGGATCCTTACCAGACATGCTTGCATTTGGCAATAAGCCTACTCTACTTAAAATGGTTAAAGTGTTAACTGCACATTTTTTAAAAAAGCCTAGAGAAAGAATAGCAAGAGAAATAGAAAAGCTAATGAAGTCTGCTACCCAGGGGACAGTGCTGACAGAACTGAGAGACTGAGCCACTGGACTCCACTAAACACCTGCTCCCAGATGGTACACTTCTTCACCCCTCTCCATCCTTTACTGACAGATGTGGCAGAGGAGAATCAAAAGGATGCATTTTCCTTATCTCCACCCCCCATTCCAGGCCTTCCCACTACAAGATGAAGGGAAGTTTAGAAAGAAGCATCTTTGAGATTAAAGTATCAACTCTAAGTGCACCAAAGTTGGGGTCTTTGATTTTAACTTAGAGAAGCGACATCACTTTCCCTGTGGTGGAAGGCCGTAGCTCATCTGCAGCCCCCATTCCCCAGCAGCTGTTGTTCTCTGGAACTCAATGTAACAGAGCACAGGAAGAAGTTCAAGATCTTTTTTCATTGAATCTTCAAGCTCGGGTAGCAAAAGGAAATCCTAGTTAAACCAGATTCTCCCAGGGTGTAAACATATCTCATTCGAAGAACTCAAAAATTTTAGCAACATGATTAACTGACAGCAAGTGTCCACCTTCCACCTTCCAGCTGCTGGCCTTCCAGAAAAACACCCACTTCCCTGGGGTCTTGCAGTTGTGGGAAATGTCAGGTGGACACCGTCTGGTCCCCAATGACTATTACGTAGTAATTTGAACACCCTTTTGCCTTAGCTGTAGAAGTGTCTCAGAACTTAACTGTATATTGGAAAGGAAAGGCTGATTTTGGTAGCTTTTTGTTAATTGTAATAAAACCAATTCAGAGCTTGAGTTAATAGCAAACTACATTTAGAATTAGTTCTACAAAGAACTGAAAGGATAATCTTTTGTCCACACATCACCAGAATGACTAAGCTGTATACCTAAGGTCACATTACACAGTGCTGAATTGAAATTTAATAGTGATTGCTTGAACACTGCCCTAATTTCCCAAATAAACAGAATTAAAATCATTGAGATGAGTTGCTGAGGGCCTCAATGAGTCAAAAGGTATGTCTACCTATGGAATGTAGAATGGAGGCCATCTCCAATCCCTTCATTTCACTGATAATGAAATCACATTCATAAGAACTAAATGATGTACCCAAAATCACATAGCTGGCAAAGCCGGAATTAGAACCCAGATCTCCTGAAAACCTCAGTCCAGTGCTCTCCTTTCTGTTGTAATGACAGACATGAAATAAATTCTGAAACTCTTTCCTAGGCGATGTCAAATGTCCTGTTGCTTTTGTATGTTATCATGTGTTCACTTCTAAATTTTGGGCCAAAGCCCATCTCCTTTACGGATTTTTGCAGGGCTTTTATATTCTATGTCAATATTCCCTGTCTTAATTACCCCAAAGCCAGATACCAGACAAGATGGGAGAGCCAGTACACCTCAGAACCCACTGAAATTTTTCAAACTAGCCAATTTTTAACAAGTTTGCCCTGCCTTGCCCATTCTTTTCAATGGAAAACATAATAAAGGCTCTGCCCATATTTTTCTCCTGCTTCTCCAGCCATCTGACTGACCCTGGTTCTTCCCTGTGCCCCAGCATGGCACGGGTGCCCACTTCTCTTGGGAACTATAACTAGCAAGCTATCTTTCCAGTAGCAGCCATCTCCTTATCTGTTGGCTTCACCATACCTAGATAATATTAAAAACTACATTTTGAACACCCCACGCCCATACCCATCTTGCCTGGGCATCTTCAAAAGGGGACAGGGACAGAGCACACTAAGTCAGCACTGTTTTCTCTCTCTGAAGGATACTCCCTGGTTCACCTATGCTCTATGTAAGGCTTATATGTCATCCATGTGTAATACACCAGGTATTGTTTTTCTGGCCACCAAATGTGCAACAGAGAGTGAGACTAGCCGATATATTCTCTTACATAATCTAATAATGTGATGACAGAAAGATTCTTTCCTCCAAACCTGGAAGGTTATACTGTTGGAAAACTCTCAGAAGAAAAACATTCAAAAGGTACTGTTAATTCATTTACTCCCAGCTTCTCATTTGATCTTCAGTTATTACTATTCCCAGCTTAGAGATCAAAACATTTCTTGATGATCGATCACAGCACTATCTTGAGTGACCTTTGCAAGTTGCTCTGTGCCTCCATGTTTTCATCTGTAAAGTAGCAAGATTGGAAAAATAATGCTTGCAAAGCACTTTGCATAGCACCTCATATGGAGTATACTTTAAATGTTAGGTGCTACTGTTTTTGTTGATGATGATGTTACAGTTTTTATCACACTAAACTCATACTTTTCAAATATACCATGTTTCCTATTATTTTAATTCACTAAAGTATGAATTGCCTTCAAGCCTTATAAGTATTAAAGTAATTTTCACTAAACAAAATTTTCTAATGCATTTTTAACAAGTAAAGAATAGTAGAGAAGTGCCTACTAGGTAAAGATTAGGGAAACCAAGAAGGGGCTGCTTCAAATGCATTAGGTGTCACCCATTTCATCTCTGATCCTTGGTATTAAATAGATTAAAGGGTCTGTTTTCAATGTATTTTTATATTTGCACATGGGTGTGTAGACACTGCACACATCTCCAGGATAAGTGATAGCTGAGTGAATGCTTGATCACAGCATGATGTTAGAATCCCATACCTCAGATATGATTCAATGAATGGCCAACAATTTGTAATCCTAAGCTTGAATTATTTTATCTTTTTCTTTAGCTCCATCATTTTTCCTGTGTAGAAAAAATTCAGCTTGAGGTCTTGGTCTCTTAGGACCTTCATGATCAGCAGTTGATTTGCTACAGTGGCAGGATATAGATGATGGATTTAGGACTAAGAGAAGTTAGGGAATCTAACCTTTCCTCAGGGCCAAAAGTGCATTCAGGAAAAATCAAGATTTCAACACAACAAAAAATGTGTTTCATTGTTTGTTTTTTTAAACATGTCAACAACTACAAACAAAATTCTACTCTAAAGACAAAAACCAATTTAAGGAGTAGGCTTATATCTATGTGAAAATACATCCAAAGAGTTAAATTTTCAAAGCAACTTCAATAGCTGTCTTCGATAATGACACAGTTGGTTCAACTTAATTGCAGGAAGAATCTTTCATCAGTGACCACGATGAGGCTAAACTTATTCCTAGGGGAATAGTAGGTACCCATGATGTGAATCCGTGTAGGAGAAGGAATTCAAAGCTAAACAGGTGATCAAAGTCCCACTTGGGCTTGTATTTTGAGGGGGAAGCCTCTGGAATTAGTCATGGTAGTCCCCAGAAGAGTGGAGAGATGGCTGTGCAGTTCTTAGACCAGTCTTTTCCACCTAGGGCCACTGGATACACCCTGCGTTGCCATCTCTAAAGATGCTCCAAACCCCTCTGCAAAAGAGATGTGTGCTTTGCCCATAACGAAATCAAGACAGCAGATCTGTAAAAGACAAAGGAAATCTCTTTATGTCTTACTACATGTAAAAAGATGATTCTGAATTCCTGAGTGCCTATTGAATTAGTAATCCAGGAAGCTGCTTTATTTTAAAATTCTAAAGTCAAAATGGAAGGAAGTTTCAGGCACACATTGATTACTTGTTATCCAGCAGCACAGACTGAAGAAGGAGACTCTCATCTCAGCTTTATTAAATGGTTTAAATTGTCACCAAACCAAAGAGAAACAAAAAGCAGCAATAGTCAAACAACGTCAAGAAGAGTCAGAAAGGTCTCTCTCAGACCACGGACAATTCTTTGGGTAAAAACAGGAGGCGGAAAGTGGCAGCCCAGAAGAAACGGTGGCAAATTAGAAAGGAATAAAAAAGGAATTTCAAGGTGAGGCGAAGGGCAAGACAGAAAAGAGCCAGGCATGGACCAAGCTGCCATGCCAGTCCTGGACCTTGGCTACCATCTCCACTGTGGAGCTTGAGCATCCCAGGGGTAGAGTTTAGTCCTTTAAGGGGCCCACAAGGGGTTTCTGTCTACACATACACACACACACACACACACACACACACACACCCCTTTGCATTTACATGTGGAAGAAATGCAGAGAAAAACACACATTTTGGAAATAACCTCGAAACCTCAAAACAAATGGATCTGTTCTTTCTATAGTATGATAAAGCAACAGGCACGCTCTTAGGAGCTGCTCAATAATTAACATTGTGGTGCAGAAAAAAGTAAAAAACCAAATGCGGGAAGCAGCGCACTCGATTAGAAATGTACATCTGTGGTTCTTAAACTTGTCAGCACGTTTTTACCACCTGGGAGCTAATTTAACCATCTCAAAGCTGAGATCACACACCAAATCAAGCAAAGCAGAATATCTGAGGAAGGAGAGAAGCATCAAAGTATCTTATAGCTCCCAAGGCAAATTCAATGTACCGCCAAATTTGAGAACCACTGTTGTAGATCTAGCCAGTCCGTGAATCAGCCACAGAATTTCTGGCAACAAGAATTTTCTCCATGCCTCAATTTTTCACCTTTGTAAAATAAGGGAGGTGAGCACATGCTCTGTGGTCTCCTAAATTGATAGTTCTCCTAGTCTATCAGCTTGACATTTGCAGGTATTGTAACATGGCAGGTGTAACAGGATCGTAGAAAATGGGAGATTTCCACACATCCACACCCACTCCCATTTTTTCCCCCCAGCATTGGTACTGGAAGCATTGTTTACTCTCCTGCAGTGAGCATTACTTAAAATGACTTTATTTGTTTTACAGTTTAGAGGGCCTCCCTAGGTAGCCTCAGAAGCCCATTCATTTCATTAACATTAAATCAACAAGAAGACCTTCTTTCTGCCTCTCTCTAGCAGGATTAATGGATTTTGGCATGATTTGTGCATCTAGCAGCAAAACCTCGTGCTGAGAAAGCTAGCAGGCTTGACTAATTCCCAGCAGTGCTAACTTCATAAACTTATTTTAAGCTTTTAACTTTGACTGAAGATTAAAGATAATGACTTCATGCTGTTACGTTTGAATGCCTGATATTCAAGATGCATCAAAAAATTATGCAAAAATGCAAACTTTGATAAATTAACATTTTATATATGTGGGTATATATACATGTTTTTTAAAATTTTTTATTTGTTCTAATTAGTTATATATGACAGAATGCATTTTGACACATTATACATATATGGAGTATAACTGCTCATTCTTTTGGTTGTACATGATGTAGAAACACACCAGTCATGTAGTCATATGTGCACATAGGATATAATGTCCAATTCATTCTACTGCCCTTCCTATCCCTACACCTCCTCCCCTCCTATGCTTATGAAAATATTCAATTCTGTGCATGTAAAAAAGGATTCTCTTAAATACAGAGAGTTGTCTGCCATAAATAGCCATTATACTGAGTAGAGTATTGACAATTGTATGAGGACGTGTAGTTAGAATATCATAAATATGCTAATAGAAGGCCCAATGTTATGAAACTAATATAATGGAATATTGAATGTGAAATTTTTCTAAGAAGCAAAATTGTCTACAAAATCAGTCATCACCTATAAAGAGTCCTACACATGACTATGCATACACAGCTTTATTCTAGACAGTTTTTTTTAGCTTTATTTTATTCAGAAATTAAATTCTGAATGCAGACAAGTCTGCATGAGGAAGGGGGAGAAAGAAAAGGGGGAAAAATACAATATTTCCAGCCCATCTGACAAGACTACATGAAAAGCTTTTGATCAAAGGGTCTTAAGTACACTTTACTGGTGTGACAAACAACATTTTTATCCCTTTATTAGATTTATTTTTCTTCTAAAAACTGCAGTGACCAGGCTATGGTTTGTGAAAGAAAGCTGGCAGGGTTGTGTTCTTTGATTCCTAATTAACACCTTCAGTCTCAAAAGAGAACCAACAGAAATACCATAAAATGTTGCAGCTGCATTGTGATTCCGCTTGGTTGGTTTGTTAAAAGTCGGCTGGGCATTGGCAGCTGCGATAAAGCGAAAGCTCAATGGATGTTTTGTATTGTGCCCACTGAAGTGAAAGAAGGCAACCATTTTATTTTTCAAATGGGCAGCTGCAGAGGGAGGTTTAAATGGAGCTAAATGCAAGATTTACTGTTAATTTATAGTAAATAAATAATGAAAATAAAACCTAACCTTCCAGTTTTTTACAGTCACAAAACAGAAACGTTGGTGAAAAATTATTAAGGACAATAATTTTGAAGTTTATTAGTGACCGATTTGGGAGATTCAGCAACAAGGAATAGCATTCATTTAAAATCAAAATAGCCTTTTGAAAGAGCTGAGCAAGCCAAAGCTTTAGAAAGTGACATTTCCACTTTAAAAGGTAAAGATATATCTTTCCTGTCTTTGGTAACCTTACTCCCTCATCCCACTTTATTGAAACCCTAAAATTTGTTCAGATGGGAGCTGAACAAGTTTCCATACACCCCTAACCTTCACTTTTTTAAAGAGCATGGAGTTGAATTTTGCCTTGGGTAGGGGAATAAAGGAGGCATTTAACTCTGGTCAGATAAATCTCACTCACTTTCAAAAATGCAATTAAGGAAATATGTAAATCTAGATGTTTCATCAAATGCTAGCTAAGGGGTTACTAGTTCTTTTCAAACACAATGACTGAACTAAAGAACTTCAGTGTCTGTGTAAGAACCATTGTCCAAGTCACAGTCCCTGTTGGAAACACAGTCCGGCCTGGCCGTGGGAAATATCTACATATTTGACACAGGCCCTATTTCTGAGAGAAAGGGGATGGAAGAGAAAGTATGGAGATTTTACTGTTGCATTCTAATCAACCATGATCTGCCTAATTTGCTTTGATCAGGAAGATAAACTAATTTTTCTATGAGCTGGATAAAAATAATTAGTGAGTCAAAGCTTTCATGTTATTTCCAAAGAGCTAAAGTAAAGGGGATCAGAAATTGTAATGGAGGGAGCTAAATAACATCTTTTTGGCTCATCTGAGAGCATTGTTCATCCAATACTGACACTGCCATAAAAGAGGAACTACAGATAGTTTCATAGGTTGCAGAACCACGGCAAATCCAGGGATCTCCAATGCTATGCAACTAAACAAAATTGCCAAAGGTGATTTATAATTGGTGCCTACAGCATACAGTCCTGGTCTTTGATGGGGACACCTCTACGTTCATGTGAAAAAGTACAATTTTCACCTAGTTCTGAGACATCATGGGTTTTTGCTCGCAGGTCAGCTTTTACATTTAAGTTGTTGGGGTGATGGGCTGTTTCATTTGAACCCACAGCTGCTGCTCCTCTGAAGCACACAGACACAGCCAGCTTGGGATCCTGCAATCCTGGATATGCTAGAATGGGATCTGAGACCAAAGTGAAACAGCCACCCAGGAACCTGACTCCACAGATGCTTCAGCTTCAGTCTGCCTCCCTGTTTTTGTGCCAGGTCCCAGGTTCAATAGTGCCGCTTCCTCCTCTCGTTTTTTCTAGACTCCCAAACACATGTAGTTATTAGATGAGAAGGAAAGATTCAGGAATATGGTATTTTGTTTCTTTGAAAAAAGTCTACTATTTAAGGTTACTTTGTTTCTTGTTGATACGACCTTCGCAACCTTTACGATACTTCCTTTTCCAAACTGTTGTACTAGATACAGTATCTGTAACTCTACTGTAAACTTAATTGCTTTTTTGGCTACTAATCTCCTTTGCTAGGGTTCTTAGATACCAAAGTGTGCATTTCAAGTCAGACTTAATGTGTCTTATTTTTAAGTGGATCTTTTAAAAGGGTCAGAGTTCACCAAGTTTCAGGGCTATAGAGAAACTATTGTGGAGTAATTCCAAAGGAAACTAGAAAATACAATTTAAAGGTCACTATTTTACCTTGTTTTTAAAATTATTTAAGACCACTTTATTTACTTCTTGGTTTTCTCCTCTTGTTTAAAAGGCTGATGTCTACCAATATTTTAACTCTATCGTTTGTTTTAAAAGTTTTTAGGAACATAGATGTTTAAAATACAAATAGTCTGTTTTTCCTTTCTTGCCAGCTTTCTTAAGGTTTAGAAAAGGTGGTAACTATTAGGAATAAGACATTAATATGTGGCTTGGAGAAGATCTTAATTGATATCAGCTACATGTTCTTGCATATTCATTCATTCACACAATTAATATCTATTGATTGCCTAATTGTGCTATATGCTGGGGGTATAACAGTACATAAGATGGACACAATCCCTGCCTTTGCAGGTAAGACAGACATCAAGTACATACTTAATTTAAATTATGAAGACTACAAAAGGATTCCGATGAAGAATCAGAGTGCACTAAAAAAGAACTTTGCCTGGTGGTCAGGAAAGACTTGCCTTAGGAACAGTTTATAATGTGAACCTTGGAGAATGTGTTGGAGTGAGCCACATAAAGAAGAGGGAAAGAGTGTTCTAGACACTTTTCCAATGAAGTCTGAGCACCAGCTGAGTTCTCCTCTCAGCATTCTACAACTGTAATAAACAGCTTGATGCCACAAACTAGCAAGCACCCTGTACCAGGGAGGTCTGAACCCAGCTACCCCTAAGGACAGGATCCTCCATGAAATTGGACCTATCACTACTAGGAGATGTCACAAATATATTTTCAAAAGAGCCGTGTGGCAAAGGGCTCTACAGTTGAGTCCTCATTTCATAAATGTATCATCTGCTTTACTAGCTTATAGTTTTACCAGACTTACCTCATTGATTTGCACTTCTTCTGAAACATAATTATAAACTCATTTATTTGAACCCATAATAATAACCTGAAGCCGGGCGCAGTGGCTCATGCTTGTAATCCTAGCACTTTGGGAGGCTGAGACAGGAGAATTGTGAGTTCAAAGCCAGCCTCAGCAATGGCAAGGTGCTAAGCAACTCAGTGAGACCCTGTCTCTACATAAAACACAAAAATAGGGCTGGGGATGTGTCTCAGTGGTTGAGTACCCCTGAGTTCAATCCCTAGTAGTAGTAGTAGTAGTAGTAGTAGTAGTAGTAGTAGTAATAAAACCTGAAAAGAAAATGTGGTGATCATGGGTGTAAGACTTTACAGTTTCCTTGCATTATATGGGGAAGCCAAACCCCTAGGGCCAGACACATACTGAACCTCACTCAACATTGTAAGTAGGAAGCAATATTTTCCCTTTGTCTTCTTATTTTCAGTAAACTTCCTCAATTTTTGTTCACAGAGGGGAGCTAGTCAGACCTAAGTGTGCACATTTATTCCTTTATTCAATTACGTACCTTAAATTATGCATCACCTAATACAGGCAGGTTTTAGTCCCCAAACTCAAAGATCTGCTCCCTGGAGTTCACAATTTAATTGAGGAAGACAGACAAAGAAAACAAAAGCAATTGAGGATAGCAATTAAGAGCCTCAGTGACTTCAGTTCCCTCAACCCACCCAGAGTTGTTCACAAGAAGTATTATTTGCAGAGTACTTAGGAAAGAGCCGGTAGTCAGTACATGGCAAGGTTAGCTCTTACTAATAGAAGTGAAGAGTCCTACAGAAACATGGGACAAAAATTACCACTGCACTCAAAGTTGAAAATACTCCAGAGAGAGACATATAGCTTGCTATAGAAAGATGGGCGGTCACCACCATGTAGATCGGGAATGTTCTCCAAAAGGCTGAATCCATATCAGCAGAGACACACGGGGGTGGGAAAGCATGTGGAAGGACTTTTTCAGATTTGTTCAACTTGAGGCAACCATGTCTGGAAATGAGAGAACTATGAAGATGGAAAATACAAAAAGAGCATCCCAGTGGCCTCCAAAACTCCTGGGAAGACTCAGAGTTAAGTGTGGAGAAATTGGCTAAATTTGCTAAAGCTCAGTTCCAATCATGACTACTGCCTGACAAACAAAGTTTCCTGTCCTTAGTCAAGCTTTCCTTAAATGGCTGGGCCCCCACAGTACACAAGTCCTCTGAAGCCAAGGGTTTTCATCTTGACCTGCTATTGGTTAGTTGAATGACTAAAGGGTACTAATCACCATTTGTAATCTGTTACATCATCTGCTAAATGACAGCTTATCCAGTGTACATTTTAGTGAAAACATTGCCCTGAATTAACTTTATATGCAGCAAGGAATGCTTAACTTATAAATTAATACCCCAGGCCACATTTAATGTGTCAGTATTGCATATCCACGAACCAGTGGAAAAGTGGGAGCAGGGTCAGACTGAGATCTTCCATATCTGGCTTCCTTTCTCAGGAGTCATCGAGCTTCAGATCTTGTTTCTTCCTCCCATAGTGACTTTTCTTTGCTCTGGCCTTCAATTTCCTATTTAAAATGGAGTTAATTTTCTTCCTTCTTCACATCTTTTTCCATCCATCCCAAGATAAGCAAATGGATGAATGGTTTCTCGATGGGACTCTCAACCCCATTGTTATCTTGAAACTTTATCGCCCTCACTACTGAAGGCCTTCAGCCATATTGCATCTGCCAGAAACAGGATCATGACACATCTTCCCCAGAAATTGTTCCTTATCCGTGCTCACTGCATCTCCATTTTGTTCCTTTTCTGGTCAAAGCAATGTGGCCAGAATCCATAGTTTAGCTTTAACTAGACCTCCAGGTTTCTGATGACCTCTGAGTCCACTCTAATCCCTATCACAGAAGAGTCATAGCCTGCCTGTTTTCCAAAGCTACCCTCCTTCTTGGACTCATCATTCCATTCCCTCTTATTCCTTGGGACCTATGGTTTGCTCACTGAGAAAATTTTACTGACAGTATCCCACGCAAAGTGCTACAGAGGACACAAATGAAGACAGTATCTGTTAACTCTGTTAGAGAAGTTTTAAAGTCAGAAAGGTTGGGATCATTCCAGCTGTATTAAATTTAATAATCTGGCATGTTACCTGATAAAGGAATATCCATCTAAAAACAATACCATCATTGCATTCTGTTTCTTTCTCTTTAATCTATTTATCATCATGTTCCCCACCACCTAACATGGTACCTGCAACACCCAAGCTGTACATAAATATTTTCTACACTTTCTTCACACTGTTGCCTTTCTTTCTTCTTCCTCTCCCTGCCAAAGCTCTTGAAAAAGGAGGCTATATCCACTGCCACCATTTGGTTACCACCCACTCACTCTTTCATCCCTTTTGAAATCAGCCTGCCACCCCCACCATTCAACTGTGATCACTCTCTCTTAAGTGCCACCAATGGCCTCCTGTTGTCAAATCCAGATGGCCTTTTTTCAGCCCTCAATCTTCCTAGACTACTCTGGAGCACTGGACTCTGATGCCTATCCCCTCCTCTCATTTTAAGCAGGATGAGTACTCCACAGTTCCAGCCTCAGGATGTACAAGTTTGAGAATCTGCCAAGCTTAGGTTTGGCCACAGTCCAAAGCTCAGTTTCCTTATCTGTAAAATGGAGTTAATAAAGCTTATCATTTGCGTCTGACACACGCCTGGTTAGCCTCCTGATTCCTCTCCTAAACTCCCTCTCATTTCACATGTGCACCATTGCCACATTAATGTTTCTAAATGTGATGAGGATCCTGTCACTTCCCCTGCCCAGAAAACTTCAGCAACACCCAGGGACTGGAAACTCCAAGTGCATGGCCCTTCACACACGATCCCCACTGTTGGTTCGCCCAGGCACAACTGTGCTCCAACCACAGAAACATACAGCGGTGTCACTTGGTCCCTGACAGACTGCCATTTAATATCTCTTTATTTCTAGTGTCTTCATTAGTAGAATCAAATGTGGGGTTAATTTAAAGTGAAAGATCTTAGCTAAGAAATTCTATGATTTTACCTTCTGGACTTATATTTTCTACATTTTCCCTTAAAGTTCCTTCAGGCATTTTAGACTGGGTCTTGCTTCTCTAAACTTATTCTGCTTTCCTCCCTCTGTCTCTCTGGCTACACTGGCTCCATTCCCACCTTCATGTATAAAAATCCTTCCTTCAGGCTCTGCTCAAGTATCACTTCCTCATCCATGGCCAGGAGTAATCATCTACCCTTTGCATGTCATTCATCCTCTTTTATGGTGCTTTTAGACCAGACAAGTCTCATTTGGATCACTGCAATCTTCTCCTCACTCTTCCCTACCCCACTGATTTAACTTTTGCACTTTGGCCAATCTGTCTTTCTCTTGCCAGCGATGGCTGTGCCACACCTTACTTAAAGATACACTATGCCTGATCATTGTCCAGTGCCTGCCTCAAATTCAACATCCTTATCTAAGGCTTCAGAGCACTTCACTAAATGTTCTAGATAACATTAGGTTTCTCAACTTCCAACTACTCTTCAAGGCAAATTTAAGTCAATGTAACTGAAGCCATACCAAGATCAATTTACAATAGTACTGAAGAAAATATTAATGCAAGATAAGTGGTCCATTTACTTGTGTACTTGTAAAGATTAACATCTTAGTAACAAATGCCTCTGTTACATTCATTATTATTTCTCTGCAGAATTATTGAAATAAACTTTAGCCTATGTGAATTATAATAGCAAGCATGTGTAATTTATGTGTGTATGTGCAATTTCCCATATATCAAGAGACCTTTCACATTGTCTGGCCTTTAAACCAAGTGTTTGGAGGCTTTCAGCAACAAAGGCAAAAACAAAGCATTGTCTCAGAGAGTCACTGATGGCCTTCGATGTGTTACTTTTAGCCAAATGACATAGACACCTTTGCCAGAATATGTTAATATATGGAAGACTTAATTGCTATTTTTAAAATATTCTTTAAATGATTTTTTGTATCAAAACACCATTTATTTTCCTTCACAATACTTATCATTATGGTTAAATAATTGTTTGCCTTATGATCAATTTGATGTCTGTTTTCATGACACATATTTCAAGTAAGAATCTGGAAAGATAAAAGCTGTCTGTCTTGTTCACTATCAAATCTCCTGAGCCTACATATGCCTGCCACATAGTACATGACAAGTAAATGTCAATTGAGTGAGAAGAAGAAAGAAGATATCAGTGTGCTCCCAGATATTTATCACAGAGCCAGAAGCAGTGCACAAAATAAACCTGGAACCCCTTTGCAAAAACACTAAGATGACCTCAACCCACCAGAGCTTACACCCTAAACCCAGGGGTATATGGCATGTTCAGAAACATTACCATACTGTACACTTAGTGTTTTCAACAGGTGAGAGGGTAGGTGGATATGTATGTTTTTTGATAAGTACATTCAATGTCATAATTGTTTTTGATTCATTTCAGTAGTAATAGTTAATTTGAAATATTTTTGAATATTAAAAGTTGGCATGAGATTTTTATGTTCAAAAAACAAGGGTGTAGGTTAAAAGAAAATCTTTCCCAGGAAGCAGATTCAGAATTGGAAAGAGCCCTGAGGTCAGAAGGTGTATTGTGGGTAGGGAGATTGGGGAGTAAAGGAGGCAGCCTTGGGTAGAGAGGGCTGTTATACTGACATGAGTTCACAGCAATCCCCCAGCCAGTTCTGCAGAGAGCTCTGAGGTTGGGGAGGCCCTTCAGAAATAGCCCTTTATACTCTGGTGCTGACTGGTTCCTTCCCTCCCTGTGCTTCCTTCCCTCCTTCCACTTCCTTCCCCAGAGTATGAAGGAGACTCTCTGCTGGAGCTCTAGCTGTGGGAATCAGAGTTTCAGCTCTGGGTAGCACACCATAATATCTCCTGTGCCTGGTATAGAAGGACTGAGTCTTGAGGAAGGAAGGAATGGACATCAAAGTGGACCACAGTGAACTTCCCACAGTGAGCCAATGCCACTCTGAAAATGGCCAACTCTCAGAATGATCCTGAAAATTATTTCAGACTTTTATCCTTCTTTCTTTTCTTTCCTCTTCTGTTCCACAGCCTCCTTAAGCTTTCTAGCCAGTTTCTTTCCTCTCTTTATCATATGTATATGTTGTACATTTTTCCTGCCCCAAAGAATGTTTATGCTCCTGGCTTTTCTTCTCCTCCTTTAAATAAAACTGACTGCTGAGGATATAGCTTAGTGGTAGAGTGCTTGTCTAGTATGCATGAAACCTTGGGTTGCATCCCCAGTACCTCAAAATAAATAGATAGGTGATAGATAGATGATAGATAGATAGATAGATAGATAGATAGATAGATAGATAGATTGATTTTTTTAAAGAACCTCGCTCCTAGGACTCCTCAGCAGGTTACAAAATATCCTCAGAACACTACCATAGTAGCTCACCATCTCCCACCCAGCTACAGAAAAGTTCTCTCTTCCTACTTTTATACTCTCCTTATCCATCAGGTAAGCCTCCTGGTACTTAACACCTGGAAGAGTGTGTTTCTCAGTTTCTCTATTAGAAACATACTTCAGAACTCTCTTTTCAAGTAACATAAACTGATTAACTGGAAATAAGAGAACAGTCTCTGGTAACTCAAAGCACAGAGCTTATCAAATGGCCACTTCCTAACCGCTTAGAAAAATCTAAGTAAAAATAATTGAGTGAAACAACAGCAGCAAGGTTGTTTTGTTGGTTTTCAACTATAAATGATTAAAAGACAGCAGTTGCACCTGCTCTGTGCTCCTTCCCATTGCACAATGTCTAGCACACTGTTAGAACTCAATAGGATGAGAGAATTTTTTACCCAGCACTGCACCTGGGAAGACTGGCAGGCTGCCACCAACTAGATGGCTGGTGTACTTCAATGATTCCTGTCCCTTTATGTAGAAATAGAAAGTCATGAATTACAGCATCCAGACAGACTGCTATAAGGATTATCCATTGAATAGAACAGTTTTTTGTTTGTATTTTTTTAATGAGGACAAAATATACTGGAATAATCCTTCTTTATGAATCAAGAAGAGAATTGAAGGAGCAAGGAGGATTATGAAATTATGTTACTTCTGTATCATCAACCCTGAAAGGGCTTAACATTCCTTCATTTCATTTTAGCAAAGATTCGTTTTTATTAAATGGAGTTCAAAAATTTATTAGGGCTCTTACTAAACTTGCAGTAATTCAGGGCTCCTTGCTTGATAAAATATTAGAAGGTATAGAATTGAGGATATCATGCAAAGAAAAGTCATCTTGTATTGACACCTTTATTGAATGGCAAGAAGACAAAGAAATGGAAAATAAACGATTAAATTAAAATCATCTACTTACTTGGGGGATGAAAAGAAAGTAATACAAAAATATTTTCTGCATCTGTGACTCTTCATGATCACACTATTTTGCTGTTGGGTCCTCTGCCAAAATCCAAAATAGAATCTACAAGTGATTAATATTTTCCTCTGTCTGCCCTGGCCTTTTATAAGCTGTATCTAAGGAATATCTGGCAAATTATAAGGAATTGAAAAATTAAAGGTCTTCCTTTGACATCAAAGTTCTGGTTGTTATTTTCAGGTTTTCCAAACTTAAGGAAACTGAGGAGTTAGGAACATATGTATGGCTCTTTGGGGAGCTATTTATTTAGTAAAATTGGCAACACATCTTCTTTGGAAATAAGGAGAATGTGACTTACTTTAAAGTTTCAGTGAATCTTGAATGATAATGAGAGTTGCCCTATTTGAGGTAGGTTCTGAATAGTTGGAAGGTGAGGAAAGAAAAAAAGAAAAGTAATGTGGACCGGGCTTTTTTAAAACCGAAAATAGCCCCCATTTATGATGTGCCAGACTTACCATATGTTAACTCATTTACTCCTGACATCAAGTTTGTGGAGTTTGTTTCTATTCCATAAATAATGAAATCAGAGAAGTTAAGGAATTTTCCAAGGTCACAAACCTAATAAATAGTGGAGAGAGGGGAATTGAAAAAAGGGCTATCTAATTCCAAAGCCAATGCTTTCCCCCGGACTCAAAAAAGAATTTCCAAACATGAACTTTGTCTTAATATCAATGATGATGGCCATTTTAACTTGCTCTCAGAAGGCTGAAGTTTTAAAGTTACTTAAAGGTAATGTAGGTATGTGTACATTTGAGAAAGACTTGTTCAAGATTATACTGGTGTGCAAGTACCTTAAGAGTGAATTTTGCCTGAATAAATGAGGGCATGATAAATGCCAAAGGATTCAGTCCTGAAGATATGATACACCTTCCGATCGTTGTCATTTTTAATATCTACATCAGGAATGGTTGGTTGACATTCACTTGTGTCTCTGATTATCATGATTTGTGTGTGTGTGTGTAAATCAAAGCTGTTTTGTCTGTTTGCCAATTAATGATGGTGTTTGTTAAGGAGCATGTTATCTGCACATAATTTCAGTGATAACCAATAATGTCAAATAATATCTTCAAATGATGGTAGAGACAAGCTGTTATATTCAGTGGGCCCAAAAGACTAGAATGATTAATGCCAGTTTGGCATGGAAATTATATGGACAGAAATTTGAGTTGCCATAATTCTGAATGTCGAGCCTAGAAGTTCACAAATTCTCTGTAAGTGCCAGACAATCATTCTCAAGTGAGATCCCTAAGTGGGTGTACTTCAGCTTCAAGGAAATTCAGAGTATTCTGTTCTTTAAATCTGTAATGCACACACAGAGATTTCACAGAGCTTCATCTGAATTCTCATCCTCACAATATTTCTACAAAGTCAAAAGAAATGCTTTTAAAAATATTACTTTGACCGAGGAACAGTAGGTAATACTAATGTGTGACAGGCATCTTAATTTTCACTAAACATTGTTAAAGTTTAAAATTGATAATTGATGCTTTAGGCTTCATCCATTTTAATTTGTTTCTGTTTTTATTGCCAGAGCTGTGTTGTAAATAATAAACTGGTAAGCAGGACACCAGGCAGGTAGGTGCCTGATAACACTTGGACATAAAATAAAATAATGTCTGTTTTAAATAGTAACAGTTGTAACATTGTCAATCTAAGGCTCCTATTGGAACTGATTACACTTGATAAAAAAATAACAAGCTGTGACAAATGGAAGGGCAAGGTTGTAGTAAATCACTGAAGAATGTCTACTCAAAGCATTGTGACAAAAAAAATGTCTTGTTTGGGGCACAATTGCAGAGTTGAAATAATAGCCCATAATACCCTGGAGAAATGACTATGTACCCAAGGTGAATGCTAAAGCCTTCCCTCTTGAATGAGCCTTTTAATCAAGGCATTATCTAGGCTCTGACAAAGTCTTCATTGGTTCTACCTAAAGATTAATGGGAAAGGCCGAAACTCTGAGTTGGCCTATTTGCAGAAACAATTTTGAAGATTTACTGATGGCTGACAAATGCCATTTAAGTTTTCAAAGCCAGCCATATGCTTTTGAAAAGGACTTAAAGGAAATCCTCCCACTATAGAAGACAGACTATGAAGGATCCCTGTGGTAGCCTCTGGTTTTGGGGTGCATGGACCTGTTAATTTTCTCCTTTCTGCTTTTTCTTTCCCCACATCTTTGCTAAATTCCTAAAATGTGGAGCTTAGAAAAAGAAGACAGTAAGCTTTCCATTAAATCATTCCTATGTTGAGTAGATACCCAAGTGATTCTATTTATCAGTGGAAATTACAGAATATTTTTCTCAATTATCTCTCTATAAATGTAGGTGCTATAATTAGACCCCTATATTGAAAATGTAATGTTAATGTTGCTCAAATGAGAAATTCATGCTTTTTAAGGGTTTTTGGATTTTTTCAGCTTTGCTGTTTAATTTTGTTTTTGTTTAATTTTAATTCAGAGATTGTCAGATTTCTACAATCACATAGTCATATATACATTATAAATCAGATATTAACATATAGAAGAAGCAAGTTTCTTAAAACTTTTTTTCACTTCATTCTGTGCATTTTGCTATTGACTTTTGGCCCAGGTAAAATGTATTCAGCTTGAAAAGTAATGTATTTCCAAAGAGATTATATGCAAAATGTAGCTTCATAGGGTAAAAATCTGACTGCAGTTTAAAATATTATCCAATCATAACATGGGTTAGAATGGCCTCCACTTGGTGCTTTGTCCTCTCCTGCGCACTTCAGTGAAATCTGGAGGTGATTTCATAAACAGGATGACTCCTCCTGGTGTCCTCTGGCCCGCTCCCCAGAGAGGTGTGAGATGAGTCCCTTCATGCTGGGCAGCCCCTCATTCCAGTGGTCCTATCCCTGCCCCAGGTGCTGCTGGGAACTGTGGGGCTTGGAAGCAGCCAGCTTTGGCCTTAGTTTGCCCATTTCCCTGGGCCACTGACAATGATCTGACAGAAAGCGACACTGACACAAAGGAGCCGAGAGAGGCAGGAGATGGGGGTGAGGCCGAAGCAGAGACACTGAGAAAATCCAGTGAAGTGGAAGCTGAAAGGATAAATGCATGAAGGCTTAGAGCCGCTTCTCAGCCCACTTCAGCTGGCCACACCTCCCCCAAACCCTGGAAGAAATGCTCCACTTAACTGCCTAGGTAACAATTAAAAGCCTGAATGCCATGAAGGAAGGGTTTTTACGTAAGCACTTCAAATTCCTCCCACAAAAGCTAGAAAGCCTAGTAGTCAGCTTCCTGCTCTTTCTCTTAAAAGCTGGAATATGATAAAAGGTCACGCCTAACCAGAGTAGCATCACACAACATGTACCAGCACACAGCCCATTCCTAGTCCTCGCTCATCTGGAGTACTGGAATGGCTCCTTATAGAATGACTGTGTTCCAGTTTATCTTGCAGGCCACCACCAAGGTGACATTTCTGCCCCTGCTAAAAAAAGTTTTAAATCTTTAGCGACTCTCCACAGTACCAGCAACATCCAAAAGTGATCCTTGTTTATACTAAGTCATGAAATCTAAGTATCTTGTCACATAGAGATAAAGTCACTCCCTTTTCAATTCCCTGTCAACCCTTCTGGATTTTCAATGAGAAATATCAGTAAGGCTAGTTTGCCCTCAACACCTGTCTTAGGTGCATTAAATTCCCTTATCAAGGGAGAACAGGCTTCAGACCCAGAGTGACTTGAAATATCTAACTGGGAATCTAACTAAAATTTAATGCCATTGTTTGGTTTTCATTATATGTACTTTAAAATTTCCTTCTACTTATGACAGGTGATGCTGGTTTGTCACAGGTAGTGATAAAAGTTTTCCTTTTTTATTAAACTCCCCTAGGTAATTGCAAGTCAGTTAATTGACCTCTCTGTCCCTCTCATGCTATACACACACACACACACAGAGTTATATCTATACTCATATACATCATATATATCTCTATATATACACATCTTTAAGCGTGCAGATGGATATAGAGAGAGATACACAATATATTTTGTTGTTTTCTTTTTTTTGTACCAGAGATTGAACTCAGGGGCACTCAACCACTGAGCCACACCTCCAGCCCTATTTTGTATTTTATTTAGAGATAGGGTCTCACTGAGTTGCTTAGAACTTTTGCTGAGGATGGCTTTGAACTCGCGATCCTCCTGCATCAGCCTCCTGAGCCACTGGGATTGCAGGTGTGAGACACCGCGCCCAGCCACAATGTTTCTGAAACATAAAATAAGACATGGGGATGTAGTTCAATGGCAGAGCACTTTCCCAGTATGCATGAGACCCTGGGTTTGATCCCCAGCACTGAAAAAAATTTTTTTTAATAAAATCAAATAATCACTTACTGTCCTTATGTAATAGAAAATAAGTTTGGGAAATACCAAGCTTTAAAATAAAATCCAAACTCCTTACACAGTTCATAAATCCTGCTATCATCTCACTTCCACCCCAATCTCCAGGCAGGCTGAGCTCCCTCTGCTGTTTCTTGTATGGCTTGTGACAAATCACCGGAGTTCTCAGCACATGCGAACTCCCTAATAGAGCATGTGCTGCCCTGATGCCTAGGTTGTCTTCCTTGTTCTTGTCCACCTAGGTCATTCCTCTTTATACTTCAAGTTCTCCATGAGGGCGTCCCTTGAGAAAGTCTTTCTGCACCTTTATCTCACCCATCCTACCCATGGTCTCTTAGACTGAAGTGGGGTCCCCTCCACTGAGCCAGCACATCATCTTAGTTACATCTTCTTTAACGCACTTATTACTTCTGTAACTTTGTCTCCCCTCCTAGTCTCTAAACCCCATAAAGAAAAGAATTTTGTTCAGGTCCCTGACACAATGATCTGGCATATGGTATTCAGTAAATAATCAGAAATCTAATAATCAAAATTGCAATAGTATAGTAAATAATTTATAAATAATGCAGTTGATCTTAGTGGGTAAGAAAGAGCACTCTATCAAAACGTGGAAACAACCCAAATGTCCACCAACTGATGAATGGATAAATACAATGTAGTACATTCACACAATGACATATTATTTTGGCAATTAAAAGGATTCAGTAGTGATAGAGGAGACAGCATCAATGAATCCCCTGTGTGATTCCATTTATTTGAAGTGTCCAGAACAGGTGAGTCTATAAGGACAGAAAGTAAATTAGGGATTGTCTAAAGCTAAGGACATGCCTGGGTATTGGTTAGTGATGACAGCAGATGTCGGGTTTCATTTTGGTGTAAAGACTGTTCTAAAATTAAATTTTGGTGATGATCAAATAACTCTGTGGATATGAAAATCAATAAACTATATTTCAGAGAGGTGAATTGAGCAGTATGTGAATTATCTCTTAATAAAGCTATTTTTTTTTAAAAAGAATGAGAGCTCTAAGTAAGATTACCTGGTTATGAATTCTCCACAATTTACCAGTTAGTGATCATGGGTAAGATATTTAGCTTCTCTGTGATTCAGTTTCTCTTCTGTAAAACAGGTGATAATAGCATATATGATAAAGTACCATTGTAAAAATTAAATGTGCCTAGCACAGTGCCTGTGAAATAGCAGCACTCATAAATATTAGCAATTGCTAAAAGATTTTGTAGTATATTCTGAATCATGAGGGGAGAAGTATGACATATCCTAATATACTTGTAACATTAACTATGTCTTAGTTCTTTCAAAACTGGTGATGTGCCTGGAGAGTATATAATATTCTTGGTTATAAGCCATCCTGAATATGCTATGTATAATTCATAACACGGTGTGTATATACACACATTCACATTTATACATACATATAAATGTATGTATATACATTATGAACCATTTAATCCTCAGCACAACCCTATGGCATTGCTAGTATCATCCCCATTTCATAGACAAAAAATCTGATGCACATAAAGTGCACCTTACTCAAGTTTTCATGCTTCATACATGCAGAACAGAAGCCCTCTGGGCTGGCTGCAGTGGTGCATGCCTGTAATCCCAGAGGTTTAGGAGGCTGAGGCAGGAGGATAGGGAGTTCAAAGCCAGCCTCAGCAATTTAGCAAGGTCCTAAGCAGCTCAGCCAGACCCCGTCTCTAAAAAAAATATTTAAAAGGGCTGGGGATGTGGCTCAGTGGTTGAGTGTCCCTGGGTTTAATCCCCAGTCCAAAAAAAAAAAAGAAAGCCACCTGAACCCCAAGTCCCCAAGTCAGTACTCTTTCTGGTACAGCATGCTGTCCATGTGCAAGTGTGCCCACATATAGATACTCAGCAAATAGGATAATCGCCCCTGGAGAGAACTGCCTGGATGGGTGCGATGGGTCCCACAAAGCTTTCCTTATTCAAACACATCTCCCACATCAAACTACCACAACAGGCCCTCCTGTCTTGTCTGAGATTTTACAATAAGAAATATTCTTTTGAAATGGCTAATAAGCAGAGACTTTGTCTGAAGAATGCTGTTAAACAAATACAAGTGAGAAAGGCGAAGCCTGGGGGTCTGTACCACCAGGATGTGATCCTTGTCTCTCAACACCAGCATTATAACACTATTAAGAATACTGGCTAAAGGAAAGCTTATAACATCTGATTTCAATCATTGTAGTCAGTAGCAAAAAATGTGTTACACATGGTGTATGCATACCACAGCACGAGTTGATTGTATGAAGCACATCCTCTGATCAAAAAAGGACAGTGCAAAACTAATCCTTAGTGGATAGCAGAATTCACTTGGAACATCTGGCAGCAAACTTTATAGCTGCAGGTTAAATTCCCTTTTCCTAAGAGCATTCAATAAATCTGTAGATGAGTCCAGATATGCTACATCATAAATAATTCATAAGTGAGAATAATCACATTTTAGTGTTTAATGCTCACTAAATCTCGCCCTTTGAAGAGATTATAATTTAGTCCGAAAGATTTTGACAGTGGCCGTATCTTATTAAATCTTGCATTCTCAGCATTTATCACTGGTCTGTAACATAGAAGTTTCTCAATGTTTGTTGAGTGAATAACTGAGCAGATGAGTAAATGAATTATGATTTGGGAGGAAATTATAGAAGGTGTTTATAAATTAACATTTCCCAACACTTTAAAGTGTTTATTAATTTACTGAATGATGATGAATGGATTTTTTTTAAATTGTTGTAGTTGTATATGGACGGAATGTCTTTATTTTATTTGTTTGTTTTTATGCAGTGCTAAGGATCAACGCTAATTCCTCATATATGTGAGGCAAATGCCCCTAAGCTATAGCCCTAGCCCGATGAATAGATTTTAAGTGAATTAATATGACAAACTGAATTTTCAGAGAGATAAAATTGAAAAGGTTTTTAATTAATTTCTACTTTCCTGTCTATTTAATTCATTTAAAAATGTTTTTAAGCTTTGACTTTAAAACATGGTTAAATTTGGAATGATACCTTAAGTCATACTTAATTTTCAGAGTATAATTGTTCACTTTATCAGATTACTGGTGTTTCATTATCACATATGAATCAAATGAAATTGCAGAAGCCATCTATATACCCCTAGACCCCAAAGTACTACACTCTGTTCATCTGTGAGTCAGTTTACCATCACACCAGGCAGAAAAGCAGCGAGGCCTTAGATCTAGCAACTTCAGCCTCTCATAACAGAGCCAGAAGTGAAATAGGACTTCGAGTATCAAATACAAATCCTAAAACTAAAATCTCTTCCAAAAGGAGCCCTGGCTCTCTTCTGCATCCAGTTTTTTTCTTTGATGTTTAATCCTGATAATCTTGATGAATTGGCTTTGAATATATGTTGCAATTACATAAACTCTAAATTTAAAAAAAAAAAAAAACTTTCACTTTTCATTGGTAACTGCAATACTCATCAACTACTAACCCAATCAATAGCAGTGAAGAAAAAAGTCCCAAATAAGAAGCCAAAAACTAAAAGAAAGCTCCCTGTCACCATTAGGAATGCGGTTAAGGAATCCTGCAGACATCGCTCAAAGCAGTTTCAAAAGATATTCTGGAGCAGGTACTGGTGTTTGTATGCTGGTAACCATGAATGATCAAGAAAAAAAATTCAATTCTTTTTAAGAAGACAGTAAAGAATTTTAAAAATTGCTTAAATAGTTCTATATGAAATTTTAACACTGAAAATATTTTGGCATTTTAAGGGATAAACTGCAATTCAAGTGGGAAGCCTACATCCATGGAACATCGATTTTAAAATAGACCCAGTAAATGAAAAATGAAATTTTTTATTTTGGCATTTGAGGTTTATAAATGGGTGAGGTTTTTTGGAAAATCTTTAAAATAGTACAAAACAACATAATAATACATTCTAGATTATGTCCTTGCCTATGTTCAATTTCGCATGACAATCAATTAACTTTAGCCTATAAGGTTTCTGTCAGAGGATGTTAAAAACTATAAACAATGTGACAACTGATAATCTGCAAGAATGAGGCTGATAAAAAGTGAATTATATAATGCTTGAACTTGGAAAAAGAGGAAAAGTACATCATAGCATAGAGTTACTTTAAAGCTTTAGTGTTAGCCAGAGGAGATTAAATTGCCTTTGGGGTGTACAGATGCAGAAGATTCCGTTGGTGTGCTTTTCAAAGCAGAGACAGATGATATTAGGAAATAAACCATGATGGTTTCTGCTTTAATTTGTCCACATTAACGTTTTAATCTATGACTAATTGGAGTTGCACGTAGGATTCAAGAAGTTTCTTACAGCCAGTCTGAGGCTAGCAGACATGTAAGTCTCCTAAAAAAGGATCTAGGAAGATTGCTTGACCACAGAAGAACAAACATGGGAAGAATCATTCTAATTTAAGCCTGTTAGTGTGTCTAATGAAAAGTTTATAAGGAAGATGCACAAAAATGGCCCAAAAAATCCAATGTTCAACATCAAGAGAGAAGGAAAATAAACTAAAATATGCTACAAAATCTCCCAAATTAAATCATCACCCCTTTTCTAAAGTTTTATTCTAAAACAAAAGAAAAAGAACTATCACTCAAGATATCTACTAAATCCAAAGATGATGTCATTTCCCTGTTTAATATCCTAGAGTGGCTCCCAGAGCCAGGATAGTCTGAGCTCCTCAACGTTATGGGGAAGGCCAGCTTGATCTGGCCCTGGCCCTGGACCTACCAGGTCATGTTACAACACAAACACATCCATTCAACTATGCCAGCCTCCTTGCAGTTTCTGGAAACCAGCCTGCTTTCATGCCTTAGTACTCTGGTGCATGCTGTTCTCCTACCAGAAATGCCCTTCCCTCTCTTCCCTCCTTTATCTTAGCTGACACATCTCATCAGGACTCGGCTGAAGTGCCCGTGCCCCCAAGAACTCCAACGTTAGAAAGGCTGTGTTTCATCATTTAATACAAGTAGAAAGAAAGTTCTTTGAGAGTTCTGGAGGAAGAGATCAATTCCCAACCAGCTAAGGTCTGGGAGAGGCTTTATGGGGACATAGATTTTATGGGAAGGTAGATATGGTAAATCTAGGAACTTTTACCATTTTAATCTTGCTTAGAAGGTGAAGAACTTTATTCTGTTCATCTCATGTCTTCCTTGGACATTTTAATCCCCCAAATGTTGAGACAACTGAGCGTGAGCTTGGAGATCATGATAGAAAAATGACTGCTGTGTTGAAGATTGGTTCCATCATCTAGAAGATTGTCTTCTTTGAACAAAAGATCAAATAAGACTCATATGTTAATGTGGGAGGATTAGGACACTGTTTTCACAGCCAGAGCAGTGGGCAGTTTGCAAAGTCACCCCAACCCACCAGCTAGAACACCAATAGCCCTCTGAACTCCCAACGTATTCTCTGACACTGAAAAAAAGTTACTAAAATCCCATCTGCTTCAAAAAGCCCTCTCCAACTGAAGAAAAAAGTGCTGACAGTTTTATGGACATGTGGCAATTAAAGACATGTTCTTAGTATAATACAAATGTATAAGTGGTATCACTGGTTAAATTACTTAACTTGTACCCAAGCTGTGTCTTCTCTGAAATTCAGCCCTCACTGAGGAAGATTCCATTCATATTCAGAGACCTAGAGCTCTCCTAAGGAGTATCTAAAAGGAATTGTTCCTTACCAAAGAAGCCTGGGTCATGAGCAGTAGCACTGGCCATGACGTAGCAGTGACCATGATGAAGCCAATGGAGCCCCGGATGCTTCTGGGTCTCAAATAGGAACTGCCTTGGTTATGCACCTAAGACAGTTGACTGGGGGATCTTTGATAGCATCTTAACACACCACACCACAAGCCAGGGCAGGACAAGGGGTCGATAGCAGACACCACACTATAGTCAAAAGAACTTTTTTTTTTTTTACCAAGCATTGAATCCAGGGGCACTTAACCACTGAGTCACATCCCCAGCCCTTTCCTTTTTTTTTTTTTTTTTTTTTTTAAATTTGAGACAGGGTCCTGCTAAATTGCTTAGGGCTTCACTAAGTTACCGAAACTGGTCTTGAACTTGTGATCCTCCTGTCTCAGATTCCTGAGTCACTAAGATTTTATGGCATGTGCCATGTCATCATGTGCTACCACTTTCAGCCAAAAGAACTTGTTTTTGACATGCAGATGAATGCTCCCAGCCAAAGCTAGAACTTCCACAGTGATTTTGGGGAGTAAATCTGTTAGAAACTAAAGTTCCTAAGTGTGAGTAGGAGCAAAGTCATGGAAATAATATATTGTGGCTATTTTTACTCAGACTGGCATAGATTGGGAAAATAAAACATTATACCTAAAACAAGTAGATATATGAATAACTAACATGTGGTTCCAGCTTAAGAAATAGATCAGAAAAATATAACAAATTAAAAGCATGTTTATCTCAAGTGGCAGAAAAAAATTTAAAAATTTGAAAGGCATAAGCCAACAAAAACAGAGAACAGGAGAGAAAATTATAACAGACAAGATGTATCAACAAATTTGTGAAATGACTTAGCAGATAAAATGGCATGAAGTGAGTCAACAAGCACACCAATTCCTGCCAGGAAACCCTAGAAAGGGATACTTTTGAAGGTTAGGGTACTGTTGAAAATAGGAAGAGCCACTGAAATCTTTAATAAGTAATTAGACATATGTTTAGCTCACACAGCCAGGCAACTGTCCCCACAACATTGGCTCTTCCACCACAAATGATCACCGTGGTAGAAGACTGGAGATTTACAATCTGAAGAGAGTTACCCCAGAGAGTCTGGACAAAGTGGTACAAACAAGGCCTCCAGGAAGTGAGAATCACAAGCAGAAAGAGTAGTGGGTCAGGGACTCAGGGATTTGGTTTTGGTTTTGTTTGTTTGTTTTTCATTAAAAGCTTGTAGTTCTTGAAATATCATATCACACATGATAATCTAGGAGGAAAAATCATCATACATGTATGTAATTATGCAATTTATGATAACATGTTAGGCTGCATTTTAGTCACCTTTTTTTTTGCTGCTGAGACTAAAAGATCTGACCAGAACAATTTTAGGGAAAAAAAGTTTATTTGAGGACTTATGGTTTCAGAGATCTTAGTCCATAGAAGGCTGGCTCCATTCGTCAGTGCTTGAGGTGAGGCAGAACACCATGGCAGAAGAGTGTGGCAGAAGGAAGCAGCTCACGTGATGATCAGAAAGCAGAGGTGCTCCACTTTCCAGATACAAAATACATATCCCAAAGTCACGCCCAATTTCTACCTCTCCAGCCACACCCTATCACTTCAGTTACCACTCAGTTAATCTCTATCAGGGAATTAATTCACTGATTAGTTTAATTCTCTCACAATCTCATCATTTACCCTCTGAACCCTCTTGCATTATCTCACTTGTGAGCTTTTGGGGGATACTTCACATCCAAACCATAACAGATAATATATATGTTATACATGTAATTATATAATGTTTGTTATATATATTTATTTCACTTTGACCTAAAATAAAATTCTAAGTTAAGGAAGTAAAATAAAAGAATAGGTTCCATGCTTTTGGAAAATATATTTAAAAACACAATTGTACTAATGGATAAAATCTTTATCACCAGTGACAACAAAGTTCACTAATTTTAATTTTCTTCTTAATAATGGCCTCTATTCATGACACTGAACAGCCAGGAACATGGTAGGCAGGATTGCCACATACAGCCACATAGCCATACATGCCCCAGCTCTAGGGCAGCAGGAGTTGGTAATGAGGTCACTAATAGTGAATTCCCATGAGTGGGAGCTCACTACTTCTTACTGTTTAATTTGTAGTATGATTTGTAAAATCACTTTCTCATAGTTGGTTCAGCGCTTGCATTTTGGTTATTTTGCTGAATCATCAAAATGACCTTGAAGCCCCACATATGGCTCACTTCCTTTAACCTACGCACTGTAAAGATAAGAGCATGAGTTCTTCTCTTTGAGGTTTTCCCCCTTTTTTTCCTTTTCCATCTTTTTCAGCTACTAATTACACATTTGATGTAGCTTACATTGACATTTTGAATTTCTGATATTTTTACATTATATTATTATATTTTATTATTATATTATTATATCATTATTATTGGACTTGGCCTAAGAAAACGTTAAATGTTGCTCTTATTTTTACGTTTATTTAAGCTTTGGGACTTATTTTACCGATAAGAATGAATAAGTGTGCCTTGGTAGTTGTAAAAAGTGTGTATCAGTGACTTAGTGGCTCAAGAGGCACTTGAGAGTGTGTAAATGAATGTTCCAGAGCAGCTGGAAGGGGAAGGCACACAACCACCTGTGTGACAGCAGTTCCTTGGACAGTGAGTCGACAAGCCATGCTACTGATAGCTAAGATGAAGTCTTAACTTATTTCATGAATTAATTCAGGATTTGGCTTTTTCACTAAGTATCTCAGTTTTAGAAATCTCACTTCTGATTGTTGATTCTGCTCCCTCTACTGGAATCTTGGTTAAACTGAATGGAAAAACCAGTTTCTTGAAATTGAAGTGTCTCCAGAATTGATCAATAAGTCCCCCAGAAATGAAGGCAAATATTAAGCTAGGAATTTATTCCCATAACATAATTCTAAAGTACCACTATGACAAGGGAAATGTTTTTTCTCTCATTTTTCTAAAGTAAGATGGTATTCATAGGATTATTTTAGTTTAAAGGAAAGGAATGTTTAAATCAAACTCTTAGGTAGTTGGTATAATTCAGAGCTTATAGCAGTTGGTTTTTTTGGAGAATTACATTTCTGATTTGCTATTCTGTTTTGAGGTTAAAATCCTTGAAAGCATTGCAAAAATAAGCTCATTATGTATACTTTAGGCACTTCAAAGGAAACCAGAATATACTTTATAAATATTGGGTTCACATTCCAATTCCAATGAGGTAAGAATAGTAAAGATTCCTCCATTTTGTAGAGGAAAATTTTCAGTTTAGGGAGCTTATGTATCTATGCAGGCTCACATATTGCTTAATACCAAAACAGGGAGTAGAATCTGTGCCTTCTCTATTTGACGTTAAGATACCATTTTATTTCTGCATCTGTATTTAGTAGGGAAGTAACTCAAAAATTAGTGAGCTTTATTGTGTTCCTTTCATTTTTTCTATCATTTATTCATTAATATCTTTTGATTAAGCAGATTAGCATTATAGCATGTGTAAAAAGTATATTTTAGCCAACTGTTTAAAGAAAAAACACGAAGCAGGTACAATGTTCCTTAACCTGTTTGTTTGCTACACTAACTCCCAGACTCACAAAAGCCTACGTGTTCAAAATAACCCTCTGAGAAATAAGAAAGGAAGGGAATCTGCCAGAGAAGGCAACATTCATTAGCCAGTCACTCAACAAGAATATTTACTGAGTGTCAGCCAGGTACCAGATGCTGTGCTCAAAGCTGGTGATTTAGCACACACACCCACACCCTTACTGCATCTAAGAAAGGAAGACGAGAACTAAAGAAATATGTGACCACAACATATTCCAAGTGAAAAGAATCAGAGAGAAGATGTGGAGGCAGGGTTAGGCAGGAGGCAGAAAGGACTTACTTTAGATTGGAAGGTCAAGAGAACTTAGCTGAAAAAGTGATACATAAGAATGAAGGGGGCTCACCATGGGAAGGAGGGCCTTGTGCAGATGAACCTTGTGGGCAGAATAGAAAAAGCCCTGAGAAAGGAAAAGGCCTGGGGTGTAAGTGCTGCATGGTGGTGACTATAACCAAAGTGGAGTGAGATGACTCAGGACAACAGTGGAGCATAAGGAGCCAATTATTCAGTGTTTTGTCAATCATGCTCAGGCATTTAGATTTCATCTAAGAGCAAATAGGGATCCATGGGAGGGTTTTAGGCAGTGCCAGGGAATTATTTAGCTGTCTTAGAAAGTTAAGTTTGGCTGCTGTATGAAGAATCCTATGGAGAGGACAGGAGCAGAAACAGGAAGTGAAGGAGCACTTCAGAGTGGATTTAAGCAGGCAGATGGGACTACAGGGAGATGGCCTTGTGCCAAGCACTTGGCCTGCAATGTCTCCAGTCTCCTCAACTCCAGCAAAACCTGGACACTGGATGCCACAGTACAAGGGTTCTCCAGATCCCTTCCCTTGAAGAGAAAATCTCCCTAGGAATGGACTTCTTGTGTCAGCCTCAGGACTTACAGGAAAAATGAAGGACAGTCTGTTTTGACTGGAATGTAGACGGTATGGAAAAGTTTGGGGAGAGAGAAGCCTAATCCAGTGCATTAGGACTGGACCGTGGAGACGTCAGCCCACTGCTGAGACCCTCTGAGGAACACTGTGCCGAGTGTTCACCTACACTGCTTTTCAGCCTCACCCCAGCAGCTTGAAAGAGTTGTTACAGTATAATTGTAGGAACTAAGGCCACAAAAGCACAACAGTGACCAAGATCTATAATGACTTGATGGCTGAACTGTCATTTGAGACTCTGGTTTCTTTCTCAAATCTGTTATCAGTTTTTCCTTTCATCATATGATAGCTATATATAACAACATTCAGGCTCCAATATGTGTGTGACAGGCAGCCAACAAAACCATTTTGAAGCCATGGGATGAGGGCAGATCTGCCTTTTTCAATAACAATAATCCAGAGCCTTTGTGTGTGCTTTGGGGTAGAAAGACTCTCCGGCTCTCATGGAGGGGTCCCATGGTTGCACTATGAGCTGCAAGGTATTTGTTTTTTTGATTATTACACAGGGTAGCAAAGATGATGGGAATTTCTGCCTGAATAACATAAAATAAACCTAGTTCTTTTAATGAACACTTTTGGAAGATTTTCTTTGAAAATTATCTTGAGTCTTTTCTATGTAATTACTATGGAACCATTAGGTACAGACACAGCCCCAGAATTATTTAATAGAGACTCAATGGCACAGCCCCAGGGTAACTCCCTGGATTATATATATACCATATCTTTATAGCCTTATCTATATCTTTATGGCTTTTTACTCTGCTTTTTATTTTATATTTTCATTATCCAATTATAAAGTAATGAAATTATCTGCTAAAAGCATTTATGGTGTAAAAGGTGAATGAGGAGGAAGGGTCCTTCTAAATTTCCTCTTTTGAAGAGAAATGTCATTAGAAACTTACTGTTTTTGTCTTTGAAAAGAAAATTAATAGTAGTGTCCTGTGTGTTATTTGCATATACTACTAGTTCTGTGATTCTCAACCAGGTGTGACTTGACCCTAGAGGACATTTATTTGGCAAGGTCTGTGAACTAGCTTGCTAGGGCTGCTATAACCAAGTTCCACAGACTGGGGGGCTTTGACAACAGACATGAACTTCACCACAGAAGCTGGAGGCTTCTGGAGGCTGGCAATCCAAGACCAGGGGGTCCACAGGGTTGGCTTCTTCTGAGGTCCCTCTCCCTGGTAGTAGATGGCTATCCTCTGTGTCTTCGAGTGTACCTATGTTCACATTTTCTCTTCTCATGAACATAACAGCTATATTGGATCAGCGCCCACCATAATTACTTCATTTTAACCTTGTCACTTTTTAAAGACTTCATCTCCAAAATAAATCACGTTCTCAGTTACTGGGGGCTAAACAGTCAACATGCAAATTTTGCTTCAAAGTCATGTGTTCAACTATTTTCTAAACATAAGAAAAAACAAAATATATTAAATTCAAGTGAGCGTTAGGATTGTGAATTATAGCACAATCTTAGAACTCTACGAATACTCATGTTTAAACATTATACACAGAAACCATTTTTCTTACACCAAGTTTCAAAACAGCTTCTTGGGAACATAGTATCAGTTAGGTTCTGACATTATTGTATCCCTCAGGACAAATTTGGAAGGATTTGTCGGCATGAAAACATTTTCATTTGTCTGGAAATTTATGGACGTTATCTATAGATGTTATTTGTGTTATTTATAAATTTATAGATAAATGAATGGAGAAATACCTATAAATTTCTAGGCAAATGAATGGAGTTACTGCTATAAGAAGAAAAGGAAGCATAATGTAAAATATCAGTTTCTTTATCCTTGAGGAAAAAAATTAAGATAAGTTTGAAAGATCATGGAATGAGATGGACATCATTGTCCTAGGTACATGTATGACTGACTGCACATATGGTGCCACTTTACATCATGTACAACTAGAGAGATGAAAAGTTGTGCTTCATTTGTGTACAATGAATCAAAATGCATTCTGCTGTCATGTATACCTAATTAGAATAAATAAATTTTAAAAATTTTTAAAAATAAAATAAATCATTTTAAAAAAGATAAGTTTGGATGGACCAGGAAGGGAGAAAGAATAAAGGCAGAGGGCAGGGAAGACCATTAAAAGCCTGTGGCAACTACTTGTCCTTCCCTCTCAGACAAGCTGGAAACAGGATTCCAACCAGAATTCCGGAGTCTGGGGCTAGGAGGTAGACCAGGAACTGCAGACATAGAGTCAAGAAGAATCCAAAAAATGATGCCCAAGGCTAAGTGGAAGCAGAGTAAATGGTCCAGTAAAGTAGTCTGAACAAGGACTCACTCCAAAGGGCTGGCAAAGAGGTGAGAGCCATTAGAAATGCCACAAGGTATCAACAGTTTCAGAAATGGGGAAAAGAGACACCTCCTTACATTTGTGGAGATTTTTTTAAGAATGAAAAAGATCAAGCAAATATGAGGACCTGAATTTGAGTTATGTCAAGATAAAAGGGAAATTAGATCATGGATTCCAGAGCACCATGTAGCAGCAAAGAGGCAGGCCCTTCCACCACCTACCCCCTCACTCTGGCGCCAGAAAGACTGGGCTCAGACCCTCACTCTACCACTTACTGTTTGTGTCACCTTAGGAAAACTACTTTAGTTCTACATGCCTCTGTTTCTTCATCTATATAATAGGTTACTGTGTGGAGATTAATTAGATTAGGGGTGTGTGCATGTGTGTGTGCATGTGCATGTGAAGTGCCTGACACAAGTAATGTTAGCAATTACTATATATTTATATATTATATATATTGATTATATTTCTGAAAATATAATATATATTAATATATATTTTATATCTATTGATTATATTTCTGAATAGGATGAGAGTAAGGGTAACTGGATGATGTGAGAAAAGAAACTGAGGTTTCTAGCTTGGTTAACTGAGAGAATGGGGATGCATTAATCAAGAGAAGGAAACAGAAAAGCTGGTTTGGAGAAAAACAGAAAATAATTTTAAAATGTGTTGAATTTTAAGTAATTTATCAGTTAATTACATGAAGTTTAGAAAGCTATTGGAAGAAAGATCTATAGCTCAGGTATAAAGTCAAAGCTAGAGACTTTTCACAATGTTGATGCCATTTGGTCAGATGAGACTGCATAGGAGAAAATGTACATGGAGGAAGCAGAGGGCAAAAAGAGATGGAACTTCAGGGTATTCCAAGGTGCTTAAACTTTTCTGATGATGTTGGTAATCGTACAATCCTTTAAAGTTTATAAAGCACTACAGTCTCTTGGAGGTGGGGGGGAATTGATTGTCCTTGGGAGCTTTTGAGATAACGAGAACTGTTACACTAAATGATTGAACGCAACTTTCTACTTGATTCTGTTATTATTATTATTTGAGTTTTTAAATCTGCTTTCTCATGTCATTACCAGACTTGTCGAGTGTGCCTACCATTGGTAATTTGTTGCTATAGATTTAAAAGCAACACAAACAAGCAAATAACAAGATTAAACAAAATTAAACTTCCCTTCTGATTAAGACCTTTTCCTCTGAGAAAAGCACATGAATATTGTTGCTGACTTTGTAGGCCTCTGGTTCTGCCTGTTTAGAAAGTGTTTAGTTTACTGTCCTTGTTTTTGTTTTGGTTTGGTTTGGTTTGGTTTAGTTACATGCTTACTTAGCTCTCAATTTGGAGATGGCAATCTGAGAACCTGAGGTTCCTAGAAAAATGATCTACCCACAAATAAGAACATGTATCTTTTTTCTTATTATTGGTATAAATAAAGCAGATGAATGCTCATTAACTTGTTCTACCTATTAAGATCAGAATGATAAACTAGGTGCAATGGCGCATGCCTGTAATCCCAGCACTTTGGAAGGCTGAGATAGGAGAATCGCAAGTTCAAAGCCAGCCTCAGCAATGGTGAGGCACTAAGCAACTCAGTGAGATCCTGTCTCTACATAAAACACAAAATAGGGCTGGGGATGTGGTGCAGTGGTCAAGTACCCCTGAGTTCAATCCCCGGTACCAAAAAAAAAAAATAGAATAATAATATAAGATTTTTTAAATGAGCTTTGGTTTAAGACTATCTTTTTCCTATAATCCCAGTGGCATGGGAGGCTGAGGCAGGAGGATCACGAGTTCAAAGCCAGCTTCAGCAATAGCAAGGTGCTAAGCAACTCAGTGAGACCCTGTCTCTACATAAAATACAAAATGGGACTGGGGGTGTGGTTCAGTGGTCAAGTTCAGTGATTGAACTCCTGAGTTCAATCTCCAGTACCCCCCCCAAAAAAGACTACCTTTTTGAAGTTTCCATTAAAAAATAATAAAATAATGTTAATGCTGTCATTTAATTAAGTACCAGTAGAACATAAGCCAGCTGCCTCTAAACACATTTTAATTACCTTTCAATTTTAAAAATATTTTTCAAGATAATTATAAATGTCAATAAGCTGGCATGACTCTACCTTTAGTATGTAAGCACAGGCAAGAGATGTAATTTGTAAAACCATTGAGATTCTGTGATATTATAATGTTCCAAGTAGTATTTTAGGTCCTTTACATGCAGTAGCTCAGTTATTTCTCACAACAATTTTATGAAGTAGATGTTATCATCATCTCCACTTTACAGAGGATATTGATGAAGAACTGAAGTACAAAGATTATTAAATAACTTGCTCAAGTTTGTTCAGCTCAGAAAGGCAAAGCCAAGACTTGAAGGCTAAATTATTACAATATCAACTCTTTCTAAGAAAACCTTTGAATCTCCAAGAGTATTAGAAAATGAAATATTGCTAGCCTTTTCTTTACATATCAGTGTATAATTTCACTTATAACAAATACGCCTTACTTCTAACTTAAAGGTCATCAAATAAGATAAAATTCTCTGCTGGCACTTGGCAAACAAGGGTATCTTGAAGAGCAAGAGTCATAAATAGATGCACAATTATTAGATTATTATAAATGAGGAAATGCAAATTAGAACCACAATGAGATGCTATTGTAGACCTGCCAAAATGATTAAAATTTTAAAAAGAAATAATACTAATATTGGTGACAATGAATGAAAACTGTTAGATATGAAACATTTGGCATTCTCATAGACAACTTCATGGGAATATAAATCAATCCAATCACTTTAGAAAAGTATTTGGCAGTATCTATTAAAACTGAGCATAGGAGCCAGGCACAGTAGCACAAGCCTGTAATCCCAGTACTTAGGGAGGCTGAGACAGGAGAATCCCGAGTTCAAAGCCAGCCTCAGCAATGGCGAGGCGCTAAGCGACTCAGTGAGAACCTGTCTCTACATAAAACACAAAATAGGACTGGGGACGTGGCTCAGTGGTCGAGTGCCCCTGAGTTCAATCTCCAGTACCCAAAAAAAAAAAAAAAAAACCGAGCATAAGGCTGGGGCTGGGGCTCAGTGGTAGAGTGCTTGCCTGGCATGTGTGAGGTACTAAGTTTAATTCTCAGCACCATACATAAATTAATTAATTAAAAAATAAATTCCATCAACAACTAAATTATATATATTTAAAAAAAAACTGAACATATACATATGCCAAAACCCAGTAATTCCACTCCTAGCATTTCTCTAACAAAGGCACACATGTATGTTCAACAAAAGACATGTTTAAGAATGTTTATAGCAGCAATGTTTGGCACAAGCTAAAAACAACCCCAAGGCCCTGCAACAGTCAAGTGGATAAATGCAGTGTGGTGGAATAATAAAATGAAATATATTACATTGAGAAGAAGCTGCTGTCTAATAAACGTAATAAATGAAGAAGCTAGACAAATACAAAAACTATGCAAGGCATGATTCCATTTATAGAAAGATCAAAAAGATAAGCAAAACGAATATAAAGTCTTAGAAGTGAGATGGTTGCTCTTGGTGGGAAGTAGTGAGTTGGAGGGAACTTGAGTGGGTTTCTTGGGTAATGGCAACGTCCTATGTCTTAATTATACTAATGTATGAAGTGTGAAAATTCACTGGACTGGATGCTTAAGATTTATGAATTCCACTTCAATCAAAGTATTTTTAAAAGATGCATTGTTTTGGAGTTAAAACAATGGCGTAAGAAAAGTACCTGAGGGTTGGGATTGTGGCTCAGTGGTAGAGCACTTGCCTAGCACATGTGAGGTACTGGGTTTAATCCCCAGGACCACATAAAAATACACAAATAAAATAAAGGTATTGTATTCAAGTACAACTAAATAATAAGAATAATAACAATAATAATGGTATTTTCTACAACCAGAAAAATACCTTTTTTAAAAAAAGCACCTGAAAATATCATCATTCACCTTATAAAATGATACTAACCTTTTCTTGTGAAATTCACAAGAGGGTTTTTCCTCTAGAAGTACATTTGAAAAGTGATCAATTGAAAAGTGCTGGAATGACGTCAGCCCAGATCCATTGTTAACCAAGGTATCTAGCAGAGAGCTAAATGCTAGATCTGAGAGACAAATTTAAAATCATTGTACTTAGAAGAGATAGGAACTGTACTGTGCTGCTAAAGAGGAAAATATTTGTCTTTGTAGCAGAGATTAAAGAAGGAACCCCATCTTTTGTTTTTGCTATGTTCTTACTATTAGGAAGAGCCTCCTTGTTTATCAGTTCACATACCAAGCCCCCAATATAGGCAGTAGTATGGCTAGATTTTAAGATGATGGACTGAATGCACACTACACTCATCCCTCTCCCCCCACAACAAATCCATAGAAATAATAGAAAGAGGCATGGGGACAGAAGGGGAACTTTCAATGGGTAATAATCTTTAAGGAATCCCTAGGACAGAAAGCAAATAGTATCAACTAAAGAGGGAAACTTGATTATAAGCAAGAAATCATTATGGAAGGTAGGCACAACCAAAAGAGGAGTTTCTCTCAAGTGTTTATTCCAGAAATTTTCTGTAGCTCATGTTCTTAGATGCAGTGTAGTCATTTGATGAGAGACATGGTTTTTTAAAAGACAGATTGGGTAAGGTCTTCTCTTCAGTCATAGGAAGGTTGCAATAGAAGAGGGCTCTCAATTCCATGCAAGACACTTGTAAAAATCAAAAGTACTGAGATGGAAAATGGGCACAATGGCACATGCCTGTATTCCCAGTGGCACCAGAAGCTAGCAAGTTCAAAGCCAGCCTCAGCAAAAGTGAGGTGCTAAGCAACTCAGTGAGACCCTGTCTTTAAACAAAATACAAAATAAGGCTGGGATGTAGCTTAGTGGTCGAGTGCTCCTGAGTTCAATCCCCAGTACCGCCTCCCAAAAAAAGTACTATGATAGAAGAAAATATGGCCACTGAGCCTATTGGGAAAGACAGTTCATACACATATTTCTGTATAATGTCATTAAATATGTGGGCGGTGTGGGAGGAGAGTAAACAAATCATTTCCACTACTAATCTTAGGGTTCAGAGAAGGCATTCTGTAGAAGATGACACCCGGCCTGAGTCTTAAAAGATGAACAGAGGGCTGGGATTGTAGCGCAGCGGTACAGCGCTTGCCTTGCATGCGTGAGGCTCTGGGTTTGATCCTCAGCACCACATACAAAGCAATAAAATAAAGACATTGTGTCCATCTACAACTAAAAAAAAATTTTTTTAATTAAAAAAAAAAAAGATGAATAGAATCAATATTCCAGGTTGGTAGAGTTGGTATGCCCCAGATGAAGCTCATATGCAAGACTAAGAAATGTAGGCCCCATTTGGAAGGTTAAAGAGAGTTATCCAAGGATCTTAAGTAGGGTGATGACTTGGTTGCCATTTGGAGGGTGGGCCTAAGGAGTCAAGCCTGGAAGCAAGCAGCCACAGAGTTAGGAGCTGATTCCAGATGGAGCTGGTGGGGGCCTCCAACAGGACATAGTAAAAAAAGAGAAAAAAGGGATACAGGAGGATGAAAGAGAGGAACAGGACTTGGGTAGCTGCCAAGCTTTGGGCTTTGTTGACAGAAAGATGGTAGAGGCATTAACTAGAAACTGGATCTACAGAAAAAGAAACACATTTGGAATAGAAAATGATTATTTCCATTTTGGACATGGTACATTCTTGTAAGATTGCTAGTGGACACATCCAAAAGGAAATTGGATATATGATTCTGAAATTTAGGAGAAATATGGATTTGGGGGGGATTATGGGCATCTGAGTGATATTTAAACCCTTAAGAGTAAGTAATAGCCTCCAAGGAGAAAGGGTAGGGATTGTAGAGTATTAGGGCAAGGGCAGAACTCCAGAGAACACTGACATTTGCAGGGCAGATAGAAGAAAATTCCATAAAGGAGTCCGCAAAGTAGAAGTTTAGGGAAATATAGAAAGAATCCTGACAGTGATGGCTTGGAAGCCAATAGAATTTAGAGTTTAAAAAAAAAAAAGAAAAAGCAGTTTAATGCAAGAAAGAGGCCCAGTAAACCAGGTGTTCATTAGATCTGACTATATGGAGGTTGCATTCCTTGGGAGAACAGTTTCAACATTATGTCAGGGACAGAAACCTGTGGGCTGAGTGGGAATGAAAAGCAGAGACTGCAAATGTAAACTAGAAACAACTCCAAAGGGAATGAGAAAATTAGGTCAAGCCTAAAAAGGGACACAAGGTCAAAAGATACTCTTTTTCTTTTGGCTTTAGTAATAGAAAAGATCGATTATGTATATAAAGGAAAGCAGAAGTTAAAAACATAGGAAATAGGAATTATTCACAGGGTGTCTTATTCCAACTGCTAAAACAATTAGCATAAGCTGAGTGGCTTAAACAACAAATATTTATTTCTCCCAGTTCTGGAGGCTGGGAATTCCAAGATGGAGGTAGATGCCAGCAGATCCAGTGGGTGGTGAGTCTGTTTTCTCAGTTTTCAGAGAACTGTCTTCTCATTGCTTCCTCACAGGGCAGGCAGCAGAGGTCTCTCATGTTTGTTCTTAGGAGGACATTAATCCCATCATGAGGTCTCCACCTTCATGACCTAATTACCTCCCAAGTGCCTCCTCTCCAAACACCACCACAGTGGGGATTAGGAGTTTAACATATGTATGTAGGGGGAACACAAACATTTGATTCATAGCATGGAAGAATATGCTGTAGCACACTATAGGGTATAGGACCCCTGGGGAAGGCTGAGCAAGGAGAAAAGTATGGGTTTAGCAAGCAGAGGACAAAGGAGAATAAGAATTTGGCCTATTTCATCTTTGGTGGTCCAAAGAATCCTAGTTATTTCCATGAAGTAAGAGGAAAGGTGTCCCGTGGGCATGTTGGGAGCAGTTGTTGATTAAGAGGTTTGAGGCAACTAGTAAAGATTGGCAACAGTTCCAATGGGAATAAGTTGAGCAATAACAAATAACAGGATTGTGCAGCAGTGTTGAGAACCCACAAAGACCATGAATTTATAGTCACTAATCTGCACATTTCTGAGTTTTTCTTTTCTAGTAGGACTCAGTACCCTGGACTAGTAACAGAAAGAAATGAATTATGGTGTTTTTCCTGAGCTGCAGTTTTGCCAGAAGAGCGAAACAAAAGACAGGCTAGGGAGGTCAGAGTGTTGGTGGGACAGTGATCCAGGTGATCAGCGTGTGATCTAAGCTAAACTGTTAGGCTGAGACAAGGCTTGACTCTACAAGTATCGAAGAACCAGAGAGAAGAGATAAACTGCAAAGATAGGAGCTTGTGTCAGAGACACAGGTCTGTTGAACTAGATCTTTGGTAGTGGAGGCAGGTCATGGGGGAGCAGTAATTTTGAAATAGAGAAGCTAATGCATTGCAGGGAAAGAGAATCACACACATGAAGACAAAGGGGAAGAGCAAGAATTTCCATGATTGGACCACACACTGCATGGAGCAAAGTTGCATAAGAACAAGATGGAAACATACATTAAGCCAGTTTCTGAGCTGCCTGAGGTGTTTGGACAGCATTTCCTTGAACAGGCCAGGAGCCATCAGAAGTTCTCAGACAGGAGTGTAAAGGCTATCTTGTTTGGCTTCACCCGGGAGGGTTGTGTCTGCACGGAGGCTCCTTCATAGGGGTTGAATTCCAGGCAAAGTTTTATTTGCTAAGCCATTCACCTTGCTCTGCAACGGTTTCAAGCAGGGGAATAAGATCCCTTCTGTAACTCCTCACAGCCTCAGTCATCCACTGAGTCAATCATTTTTTCATTGGCTGGCAGAGGCTCTGAGCAGACTGATGACCAGATGGACTGGCTGCTCTGGGTGACTTCTCTGGCCATCATGTAGAAGATGACCTAGAATGAGGAGACCCAGCAAGCATAAAGAGAAGGACAGTTATCAGCTTTACAAGAACCTAACCAAAAGAAGCCAAGAAGAGGGCCAGATCCGGAAGCAAGCTCTGTAGGAAAATTAACATTGGGTGGTTCCTGGATGTAAAGATAACTGGGAAAGGGAAGAGTTGAACATGATTCAGATTTGCTGTCCACTGTATTCCTAGAATAAAACCTTACCATAATTAATGCACAATTAGTATTTGTCAAATAATAAAAATAGAGCTGGAAATAACAAAAACATTTTCAAGGGAATGATATGCTCTGCTGGGTTGGAACTCATAGAAAATCACAGGGAACAGTGTCTTCAATCATCTTCATCCTCTGAAATACTGGGTGAGTTCAGAAAGCTTACCTATAAATGGTCTCCCATGCAATGGTTGTCAGCCTTGGCTGAAAGTTCAAATCACCTGAGAAGCTTTTAAAATTCTCAGCACCCACATTAGGTGAATGAACTCAGAAACTCCAGGGATGAGACCCAGGCATCAAGATGTTTTTAAAGTTCCCAGGATGATTTCAGTTAATTATCCACTGCCTCCATGGAACTTTGCAATCTCTGCTCCAGATTTCTAGATGTGATCATGAACACAGCATGGATAAGAACTGGGTCAGAGATGGTGCAGCAGGGCTTAACCTACTTCACCATCCTGTTCTTAGCTGAATCTTCCATTCCCATTCTGTTTACAATGATCTGTTTTTCAAAATTAATTCCTTCTGGGCCTGGTGGAACACACCTATAATCTCAGCAGGTTTGGAAGCTGAGGCAAGGAGGTTCAAGAGTTTAAGGAGGCCAACCTAGGCAACTTAGCAAGAACCTGTCTCAAAATAAAATAAAAAGGGTTAGGGTTGTAGCTTAGTGGTAGAGGGCCTCTGGGTTCAATCCCCAGTAACACACACACACACACACACACACACACACATGCATGGGCACACACACACATAAATTAATTCATACATCTCAGCAAAAAATGAAAAATTTTAAGAAATCTATTACACAGCTTCACTAATTTTAGTAAACTGAATCATAAGCAAAGCCTGGTGAAAACAGGAACATTTTAAAAGAATAACTTAAAGAATGAAGAATGCATGACATGATAGTTATTTTAAGACCCTTCATTTGCTGCTAAGTTTATATATGTGCCAAGGGTCAAAAGCATCAAATAAAAGGAAAAGGAAAAATTTTAAAATAATTTAATGATCAGAATAAGAACATAGTAGTTTCTCCTATCCTCAAGGGATGTGTTCCAGGATCCTCAGTGGATGCCTGAAATTTCAGAGAGTACCAACCTTGGTTTTTTTTTCCTATACATACATGCAAATTTATAAATTAGGCACAGTAAGAAATTGAAAGTAACTAATAATAAAGCAAAACAATCACAATATATTATTGTAAAAGTTATATGATGTGACATCTGTTTCAAGATATCTTTTACTATATATACTAATGGGAGGGTAGAGTATACCACATGGAAACACCAGACAAAGGGACAATTCACATCCCAAGTGGTATGGAGCAGGATGGCACAGATTTCATCATGCTATTCAGAACAGCATGCAATTTAAAACTTACAAATCATTTATTTCTGGAATTTCTTATTTAATATTTTTGGACTGCAGATGACTTCAGGTAACCAAAACTATTACCTGCATAAAGTGAATAAGAAGGGTAAGAGAGAGGGGGGCTACTGTATTTTATAAAGAACAGAAAAGTTGTTAGGAAAAAAAAAACCCAGGACCAGTAACCAGTAGAGAATAGGTCCTAGCCATGGGGCTTTCCCACTGAATATTGCACTGTGATATAGAAGCCACCTCAAATTTCTGAGGCTTACTTTCCTCTTCTGTGATGAGCATCCTTACTCCAGTGATGCCAGTCCTCTCTATCAGCTGGACATACTCTTATTCTATTATTTTTAACTCAAAGTTGAACAGGCTAGAAGTAACATAAGTCTTGACTTTCTTGAGATGAAAGCAAGAAGAGTATTGCTAATTAAAAAGTGGTTTGAGAACTCATCCTGGACCATGGCTGTTTCTTACCAATCTATGACAGATAAGAATCTGAGAATCAAGATTTTTAAACTTGCATAGTAATTTAAAAATCTCTGTTTAATCACATAATAAAGTATTGAGGTTTATTTTTTCATATCTTTGGGAGCCACTCTCATACTAGGGGATTGAACCCAGGATCTCCTTGAGCATGCTAAGCGCTCTACCACTAAGCTACATCCCCAGTCCTATTTTTTTATTTGTCTGTTTGTCTTGTTTTCCTTTTGAGATAGTCTCACTAAGTTGTCCGGAATGCTCTTGAGCTTGTGATCCTCCTACTTCAGCCTCCTGAGTTCCTGGGATTACAAGTATGCACCACTTTCCCAGAGCTATCTTTGTATTTTTGTTCCACATTTTTAGTAATCAAATTTTACTATATTTTATAAGAGTGTAAGCTCATAACTAATTAAAAATTTATAAATATTAGTCCTCCTTCAATAGTTTGGAACATACTGAACTGGAGGAACAAGATTGCCTTTAGCATCAATGCAAACGTGCATTCAGAAGGGAAAGAGTGAATGCAGAGCAACTGATTTTTGCTTTGCACATTTTGAGTTTGATTTTGAAGGTCCATTTCATTTGATCTTAGGGTGTTCTAATTGACAGTTATTTTCTGCTATAAGTTTATATAAACTGTTACACGCTCTTTAAAAGAAAACAGCCTGTGTTAGAATCAGGCAATAAAGTGTTGGTTACAGTGGTGCTAGTTCATCCCCTAAGAAGAGCGACAGTGGAATAGTCCAGGGAACACAAAGAAGTTATAAATTCTTCCTGGGGAAGGTAGGCACTTTCCTTTTTAAGAAGAGAATTAAGATACTGTTAATGAGAACAGCTAATCACAGGATTTCAAACCATTAGCATAGGGACACCCTTATTTAAATACAAGGAAGCCTACAGAGAAAGTTAGTTTCCCCAAGATCATGCATGCAACTAGCAAACAGGAGACCAGGATTCAAACTGAGACATGATTCTCAGGTTTGCCTACATTCTCTACATCCCTGGGCTCCTCCACCATAGAAGGTATTCTAGAAGGTACCACTGACTGAATGCTTACAGAAACTTCCCTTCAGGTGCCTGAAATGATGAAATAAGGCAACAAATATTTTTTAAATGTGGAGTGCTTATGAACCTTCCTAATATGTAAATACTTCTGGTTCTATTTGGAGATTTCTGCACATAGACAAGATCAGTGTCTGTTCCAAACTGATTTGCACATCACACAGAAAAATATAAGAGAGAAGAAATCAATGCTGTTTATAGCTGACTTAATGTAGAGGCTAGTTTGATCTAGATTACTAATAAATATGTTCCAAAAGCAAACATCCTAGATCCTTTTAGAAAATCAGTGGGATATCACTTTAAAATAAGAGAATAACCTTGAGAATGATCAAGTCCTGGCAGAGATTATATAGTCACAGAGAAGAATCCAGAAACTGCATCAATCAGTAAAGACAGGGCTGTTTAGTAAACTAAGCAACATTGCTATTTCAGAAAAATATTTGCACAAAAAATTGAAATTGTTAATTATTTGGCTCTTATCTATATGACACCATAAAAATCCAGATTTTTAAAAATATGGACAATATAGGTTTTTTTCTATATTTATGTCATTATTTATTTTTAACTTGAGATTATGGCATTTATTTGGCTTCATTATACATGAATGGGTATTAAAATCAACAGTAATTCTGATTTGATTTTGTGAGGATTGTTTTTCCACATTTTAAAATATTCAATAAAACATTTTATCCTCCTTGCTACCCAGGTGCGGTGGCTCACGCCTATAATCCCAGCACTTAGGGAGGCTGAGACAGGAGAATCACGAGTTCAAAGCCAGCCTCAGCGACGGTGAGGCGCTAAGCAACTCAGTGAGACCCTGTCTCTACATAAAACACAAAATAGGGCTGGGGATGTGGCTCAGTGGTCGAGTGGCCCTGAGTTCAATCCCCAGTACCACAGAAAAAAATCATTTTATCCTCCTTGCACATTTTCACCTTTTAAAAGTAGAGAGTGAATGAGCCCTCAGGGCCAAGCCTCACTGATTTAAAGTTAATATTTGATAAAGAAACCAAGCTTTCAATACCAAAATCAGCTGGCAGGTATGATGGGTGTGTTCACAGAAATAACTCAGATTGAAAAGAAGCACATTCATGGGGGCAGGAAAGATGGTGGAATGAGATGGACATCACAGCCCGAGCTTCATGTATGACTGCATATATGATGTGATTCTACATCACGTACAACCAGAGAAATGAAAAGTTGTGCTCCATCTGTGTACAATGAATCAAAATGCATTCTGCTATCATGTATAACTAAGTAGAATAAATAAATTAAATAAAAAATAAATAAAATGTCATATAAGTAGACAAAAGAAAAAAGAAAAGAAGCACATTGTCTTCTCTGACCATCAGCTAGTATGAACTGCACTGAATTTTTTCTCTTGTATTTTTCTGTGTGATATGCAAACCAGTTTGGGACAGATATTGATCTTGTCAATGTGCAGAAATTGTCATATAGAAATAAGTATTTACATATTGGGACAATACATAAGCACTCCACATTCTTTTAATATTTGTTGCCCTGTTTCAGTGTTTCAGGCACCTGAAGTGAAGCGTCTATAAGCATGCAGATAAATGTTAAGAGTGGAGGTGTGTCTGAGATTGTGACAGCATTAGTTCTGAATCTCTAGCTTGGAGCAACAAGTCATTTCTTAAGTGAACCGGTAGCTACATATAAGAGGTCTGAGTTGGTCTTGATTGGAATCTGCCCAGCTGTCACTGTGCTAGCTTCTGAGATACACACTGCATGCACCAGAGATGCATAGGATATGTGAGAGACAGCAAAGAAATAGAGAAATAAAACGGAATAAAATCTAATTACACGGAGTTTTGCTTAAAACAAAAATTGATTGAGTTCTGCCCAAAGTGGCTTGTTGTTTCCTGTGCCAGGAACTACTGTGCGGGCCCAGCAGGAAGTGTGCTACAGAGCAGGATCACCTTACAGCCTTGTTTTATGGTTCATTTCACTTATTTAATGCAATCCGAGAACCTGCAAAAGGAGCATGTTAGGAGGAGGGAATAGGCTTTTTGTCTTGTTTTGTTTTAAGTTTCTTTGAATCAAAACATTTGTTTTTACAAGGTGCTTAAACTCCCAGAGAAACAGGACTTCTAGAGTTGCACGATGGAGACATTTCTCTTTGTCACACAATGTAAAGCGAGACACGCAGTTGTGTCTAGAGTTGAGTTCTGTCTGTTTCCTTTGCTGTCCTACCCATATCATCTTAAACAAGAAGAGTTACAACCTGGCCCGTGAATGGTCGAAATCATTTTGAATTCCATGTGAGTTTTTCTAGAGTCTCTGATTTGACTGAGAGCCCATGATGTTGGTAGGTGGAGGAGGCGGGTGGAGATTGCAATTGGAAAATTGCAATTTATTTGTCAGGCAGAGGAATGAGTTCATTTCACTGTGTTGCTTGGAACTGTATGACCTGAACAGCCGAATTACCTTATGATGGTATACATTGCTTCTCACACGCAGTCTATCTTCCTCTCCAGAGACCTGAGTATGAACAACATCAGCCGACTGCCCCCCGGTCCCTTGCACAGCCTCCGCTTCCTAGAGGAGCTGTAAGTATCGCTGGAGTCCTGTGGTGTCTAGTCCACCAGGGACACGTTCTCGTGTGTGCCTCTTGTACTTGCTGTGGGAACCAGATAACACAAGGCAGAGAAGCTGTCAGCACCAACAACTTTGGCACATGAGGAAACACTTAGTTGAGAGGGGGGAGAAAAAAAAATTGCATATGATTCTGGAAATCAACTTATAAAAGAGTTTACCATGAGGCTACAACTTTCTAAGGTGAGACTGAGCCAAACAAATTAAAATTTTAAAACAAAGGCTGTTTAAAAGAGCTGGATAGCTCTTTGGAAATAGTTAAGCAGCAGGATATTAAAAGTTTGAACACTGGTTCATGTTTATTAAAATAGCAAGTAAAGCTATAATCAAAACCAAAACCTGCTGCTTGGTTTCGGCTTGTGACTGGGAGAATTGAGTCCACATTGCATAGCACCAAAACTTCTTGTCCTAATCACTTTTAATTACTATTTCCCTACTTCTAAATTTAGCTTCCCTCAAGGCTTCAACAGAAAAACATGAAATCCACAGAGGACTTAAAGCTGGGCTCTCCTAAATTCACTGTAAAAAATTAAAAATTTAAAAATAAAAAAGGAGGAAGCTAAAATTAGTTAATGATACACAGAGGAACCCTGATTAAACCTAGTAATCACTTTCCAGAAGATGAAAAAGAACTCTATAAACCAAAAATCTGCGTTTCAATATTCATTTGATCCTGTTACCCTGTGGAGGGATGGAAACGACACACCGCCAGAGTCCTTGGGAAGAGCATTTGGCACCATCAGTTGAGGAAATCCTCTGACTGTTGATTAAAGGAATTGTTTAGTCAATGGACTCTTTTGAAAATGCTTCCTTTATAAATCCTAAAGTCGAGGTCCAATTTGGGCAGTAATTTAAATTGTTGATTAACCACACTATCCACCATGGAGATGGGAAGAATGTCCCATCAGAACCAAATTGTGCTCCACTGATCATCTCTTCAAGAAGGTGACATTCTCAGATTTCTCCATGCAAGAGTTGTATCTATATTTCTTTTGGATGACATTATATTTTTAAGAAATGCCATTGTTTTTACTACTAAAATCAGTTGAAAATGACCAATTTCTTCTCAAGGGGCATGGCAGGGGATCTGAGATTGCTAAATTGTAAGCAAGTTTTTACATCTCCTCTTATTCCCTATCCTTTTCTCTCAGGTCATAAAGGCTGAAGCCATGTGTGCCTTAGTCACTGCTGGCACCTAATCAATAATCAATACATTTTTCATGAGTGAACTAATGAGAAAGTAAAACTTGTAAAAGGAGCTTCTTACACATGCTAAAAGCATTAGTTAATATTTTAATGATTATTTTAAGTAAATTTCAAACATCAGAATTTTTCTTAATTATGTCCTTCTCATTCTCTGACCCTACCACAACTAATATACAATAGTTAGTCCTGTTTGCCCCTCATTTCTAAGGTATGCCTTTCCTATCCTTTACTCTTTAATTTCCTTCTAACATCCCATGGCAAAATGCTTCCCTTCTTCCTCAACACACACCTCAATTTTAGAACACAAACTGAAACGATAAATAACTTACTTCCCCGAGGACTTTGTTAATAGAGTTCCTCCCTCTATGACCCAACTCATTCAAAATAACTTCTCTGTGTTCATGAGCTGAATGCTAATTCTGTCCAGAGGCCAGTTTTTCAAAAGATAATTGAGAAAAATCACAAAAAGTAGGCTAGCGGTGGGAAGAGAGAAATACTATTTGAAAATTCTGTTTTTCTGTATTGTTTTTGTTTCTCTCTCCAGAAACTTCATCAGATATCTTGACCATAGAACCACAGAATTTCAGAAACAGAGAGGATCCTTTAAAGACTATTTTTCCCATCTGCTCTAGAATTCTTTCTGCTGAGCTAGCTGACTTGCTGAATTTAAAATGAAGACTGCTTTTCCATATATACCTCTGAGCTCCATCTAAATGATGTTTTGAAGATATCACTATTGGTTTAGTTGCAAGAAAGGATAGTATTTAACCTGGAAAAACGACCAACTGTGCTTGAATTACTTCTTTGTTCCCAAGGCTAAATTTGGGGGTGAAGATTTTTACTTAAAAAAAAACACTCCTTTAACAGAGCATTTTGATTATTTCTTTATTATGCTGCTGATTGTCTCTATTAGACTTAGCTATGTTTAGTCCATATTTTTTTTAGAACATAAGATCTTCAAAAATGATAATATAACAGCAATCATAGCTTACTGTGTTCCAGTACTGTTCCAAGTGCTTTATGCATATCATCCCACTGAATCTTCTTAACAACCCATCAAGGTAGAGATTATCCATTATTCCCAGTAACAGATAAGGAAACCAAAGTAAGAGAAAAGGAGGAACTTACATAAGATAATGAAGTGTCACAGCTACAATTCAGGTCCAGGTCAAGGCTGATTCATCACAGTGACTTGGAAAGCTGTGCTTGGACAGGAGAGGGAGAGTGTGATTGGTTCTGGTTCAGCTGTGCTTTGTTCTTTCCCAGTAACACCTAGTACGAGGATTTGCACAATCCAACTCTTTTCAGCGTTGAGGAGCATGAATCATGTAATGATATCTGTGTAGGTGTGGGCCTGTGTCTGTGTCTGTGTCTGTGTCTGTGTGGGGGAATCAGAAAGAAGGCAAAGAGAGCCTTCTACCCAGGAGGTAGAGGTCAGAGATTCAGGTTACTGATCTTCTAGCATCATATATTGGCTGAGAAAAATATTATCAGAATTTTCAGATACAGGGTATCACCAATCTAGCATTGTTCAATGGGTTCAAAACTTTAGTTAACATTTTGTTGTAAAAGTAGATGCTTAAACACCATATTTTATGAGATATTTTACTTGAACTAACATCTGGACAGGCAGATCTAGATGCTAAGAAACCTGTCAGGGTGTGATATGTGTAACTTTTATGACAAAATTAGGACACTGTTTGAAATTGTAAAGTCTTAAAATTACATAAAAGAAAGTGTAAAGTCACTTGGATTATTCAGCTCATGTTATGTTTTATCTCTTTATGCATTAAATAGGGAACTGCTCTTGATGCTATCAATTATATTAATAAAACCCTACCAGAAAAATGAGCCTTTAAAAATCACTATCAATAAACCCAAGTTACCACCCTTTTCCTTAGCTCTAATAACTCAGTGTGTCATTTCCCTAATTTTTCTTCATTTAACCGAGTTATAAACTGTATAGACAGCCATGCTTCCCCCCTCATCTATTGCTAAAGCCTAACAAAGGCGCCATAGTTCAAAGGCCTGGAGATACTCACAGAGTTAATGTTTAAAACAACATGTAACTGGATAAAGTGGCTATCTGGAGCAAATATTTAGGAAGAATAAAAGTCATCACAGTAAATGGTCTCCCTCTCTCTCTCTAGTGTGCATTCTAAATTAAACTACATTCTAGAGTAATTGCTGCCTGTGCCATAAGTTTTGGCACACTCAGGTCTTGTTTGTTATTTGTTATTTATTTTTTTAATGATGCTGCAAGGTGACCAGGTGTGCATAGGCCAATCATTTTCCTGGTGGAGAGTCTTTGCTTTTGAAAAAAAAAAAAAAATAGAAAAAATTCTAAACGTAGAGAGGCTGTGTTGTGCCTGAGAGAAGAGTGTAGCCATTTAGAGCCAGAAGCCCAGAATTTCCTGTCCTGGCCCTGCCACTCACTAGCTGGTAGTCCAGTCGACCTCCCTGGGCCTTGGAGGATAACAGTGAGAGCCTCTCTGCCTACCTTTTAGGCAGTTTCTGAGGATCAAATGAAATGATGTTGAAAGAACTTTGATAATCTATAATCTACATATTGTTGTATTCGTAAAATGAAAACAGCTTCAGGAAGATTCTAATCTCTTCCTATTTCATGAACCTGATTTTGCAGGAATCCCAGGAATCTGGGACCTGTCAAAGAAAGCAATTTCCAGCTCTGAACTCTAAAGGCCATAGCCAACGTTTGCAGATAGGTCTTTACCAAATTTTGACAACCTGAGCAAGCATTGCCTTCCTCTCCAACAATACCTCTCCCAGCTCTATTGGCTCATTTCTGCCAAGGACTTCATATTCATGCTTTGAAGATCTTACAAATAAAAGATCTTGCAAATAAAAGATCTTACGTTTGGCCTTTAAAAGTGTGGTTTAGATAATAAGAGCTAATGGCAAATGGTACCTATCACTGGCATCTACAAATTACAGCAAACTTAGATTGGTAGTCTGATTAAACCAGGGGGAACTTAGTTGTTTCCATTTCTAAAACAATTTAAGTTAAATGCTTTTATTTCCGAGTAACATTTTTAAAGTCTTCCCAGATTTTGATGTTATTGGAATCAAATACTCGATTTAGAAAAGAAACATGAGATGCTCTAGGGAAGTCTGTTTTTAAATTATTGTTCCCTGGAACTGTTCGCTCATATTATGGTTGGCCTTAAGGAATCTCTATATAAATAGTAGATATCTATTATTACAGATGAAATTTGTAATGAGAGATACAAGCAAACTTCCTGAAAGTGTAATCTGTGCTCGCTGCTTATACTTCCTCATCATGTTACTGAAAATGATGAAAGTTGTCCTGCCTGTCTTTTGAGTTTTGTTTTGTTTTGTTTTTCCTGAGGATCAAGTGAAATGATGAACACATATTGATTGTGTTCATAAAGCCAAAACACCTCCATCCATGCCCATGAATGATCGTCAAGCCCCTTGGCCTTGTCACAGTGATCAGTCTCTTGTTCTCATAGGTCTGGCAATTGATTATAAATGCTGCTTCCTTAAAACTCATGGCAATGATTTTGGTTCTCTTCCAAGTGACTATCCATCCAACTAGATAATAGGCACTTAGATAGCTGTTGTGTGTGTGTGTGTATGTGTGTGTGTGTGTGTGTCTTATGTTAACAATTAGGGCCCTATTTTTAAAGTGCCCTACCTCTCTTCCTCCTCTTCTTTAGCATCCCTTTCTCCTCCTTCCTGATTCCTATAAAATGTAGCCATTCTCCAAATTTCTGCACTTAATTTTATTGTCTCCTTTCTCAGTACTTTTTACTTCCTCCATTCAACCTGCATTTATGGAGACACTGGGAACATAAGAATGAACAGAACTCGCTGTGGATCATTCAGCAAGCCCCTGCCTTTGAGGAACTTAAAATTGAATGTAGAGACAGGTAATCAGCAATGAAACAAGCACATAAGATATTTACTAATTGTGGGCTGGGATTGTAGCTCGGCGGTAGAGCGCTTGCCTCGCATGCGTGGGGCCCTGGGTTCGATCCTCAGCACCACATACAAAGCAATAAAATAAAAATACATTGTGTCCATCTACAACTAAAAAAAATTAAAAAAAAAAGATATTTACTAATTGTGACACAAGTAGTGCAGAACACAAATATGATTTAGACAAAGAATAAAGAGGGATGGCCTAGAGGGAAAAAATCTCACTCTAAGAAGATGACATTTCTAAACTAAGATCAGATCATGTAGGGCCAATCTGGTTATGTGTGAAATTCAGTAAGAGCAATGGGAAACCATGGAGAGGTATATGCAACAAGTGAAACAAAGAAATGACTTACAATATTAAAATATTTCTCTGATTTCTGTATACAAAATAGATTAGAGAATTATGGAAACAGAGATTCATTAGAAAGCTGCTATCATTGAGAAGAAACCTAAGACTTGAAATGTTTTTCCTGTATAGATGACTCCCAAATCCATGTTTTCAGTCCAGCTCTCTTTTGTGTTTGGTTGATAGACCAGTTGTTCTCAATATGTGGTCTCTGGATAACAGTGTTGGCACCATCTTGTTATTTATTCCTCATCTAAACTTATTCTTTGTCTGTGCTTGTAAGAAATGTAAATTCATGCTCTCCACTCCAACCTAGAAAATTGAAAACTCTAGGGATTGGGCCTAAGAAACTGTCTTTAACAAGTGATTCCAATGCATGGAAAATGTTGAGTACCACTACTTCAGGCCAATTGTTCTTGAAACTTGGTGACATCAAAATTACCTGAAGCCGGGCACGGTGTCTCATGCCTGTAATCCAAGCAGTTTGGGAGGCTGAGACAGGAGAATCGTGAGTTCAAAGCCAGCCTCAGCAATGGAGAGGCACTAAGCAACTCAGTGAGACCCTGTCTCTACATAAAACACAAAATAGGGCTGGGGATGTGGCTCAGTGGTCAAGTGCCCCTGAGTTCAATCCCCAGTACCAAAAAAAAAAAAAAAAAAATTACCTGAAGTACTTGCTAAACCACACTTTGCTAGGCCCCACAAAGTTTCTTCAGCTGGTTGGAGGTTGGAAGAATAATATCAAGAAATTGTATTTATAGGAAATTCCCAGGTGATGCCGACACTGCTAGTTCAGCAACCACACTTTGGGAATCCCCAACCTCCTAAGTGACACTTCCATCTACTGTCTCACCAATACTTTAAACCCCAACCTGTGCAGAACCAGATTAATTCATGTACCACCTCCCTGACAAGCTTTGTCTCCTGTTTTTCCTGATCGCCACCAGTATTCTTTTTTTATTTTATTTTTTTTTAATATTTATTTATTTTTTAGTTGTAGGTGGACAGAATATCTTTATTTTATTCTTATGTGGTGCTGAGGATCGAACCCAGTACCTCATGCGTGCTAGGCGAACACGCTACCACTGCGCCATAACCCCAGCCCCGCCACCAGTATTCTTATTATCCAAATTGTTCCTGCCACGTCTGTGACTCCATTCTTTCTGTCTTGCCCACTATCTCTAACCAATTTCCAAACCCTAAAGCTCATGATCCCACAGTTTACTCTCCCATTTGTTCATTTTATTTCAGTACCACCTACTTCAGGTTCTTATTGTCTCGTCTGGATAACTGTTAAAATCACCTCTCCTAGTTCTCCAACAATTAATGCATGAATCATTGTCTCTAGGAACAGATACCACAGAGGTTTTCCAACTGATCTTATAAATACTAAATGGTGAGAATTATTTATAAGTTTTTCATTTTTTAATTACAATCACTTAGAATAGTTTTTTAAATATATATATTTTAGTTGTAGAGGGACACGATACCTTAATTTTATTTTTATGTGGTGCTGAGGATAGAACCCAGTGCCTCATGTGTGCCAGGCAAGTGTTCTACTACTGAGTCATGATCCCAGCCCCTAGAACAGTTTTTAAAACTAGTAATGTCCAGAGCTTATCCCAAGAGATTCTGATTTGAAGGGTATCAGTGGGGACCAAATATCATTTTTTAAAAGCTCTACATGTGAACTGAGAACCACTGTAATATATGGAAGCATCACAGCAAGAGACTTATCAGTTGATTCAATGTAGGGACTAAAGAAGAAATCCAGAAGACTCTGAATAAGGTCATGAGATTAGGTGCCAGGAGGGGCACAGAAGCAGGGAATTCAAGGAGAATAACTGATTTTGGAGGTAAGAGGATTTCTGCTTCTAGACTTACTTCCTGTAAAGTTCTAGCAGGACATCCAAATGGGAATATCAGTAAAGTCATTGGAATGGACATCTGGAGCCTGAAGAAGCTATTCTAGAAATAATTATTGGGAGGTAGTTTCCCAGAAGGTGATGGTTGAAGGTGTTGAAGTGAATGAAGAGAGAGGGTCTGCTTTTGTTAAAATAACCAGCACTGCTTACTAAAATTGCAGATTCCCAAATCCATCCCCCAGGAATTCTGATTCCCTAGATTGGATCTGGGGGCTGGGGAGCTGAAATGTTCAGGCTCCAAAGGTGATGACAATGCACACTAAAATTTTGAGCCCCACTTGACAGGGGAATAAAGAAAATGATATGAGGATGAAACTTCTGGAACATCTACATTTACAGGATAAAAACTAAAAGAGGGCAAGTGAGGAAGAGAGAAGCCCAGTCTTCGGGATGAAGGTGTCATGGTGGTAAAGGTGTAAGACTGTACTGGACCTAGTAGGCATTAGAAGGAGTTTAGATACAAAGCAATGGATTCCTTACAGCTAGTGGAACCTCAAGTGATGTATGTGCTTGTATTTTTCCTGTTTAAGTTGGTCACTCTTGCCCAGACCAGCCTGCTTTTAACCAAAATAACGGTTAAAGATCCAAGTGTTGAAGATGAAATCCTATGCTTGAACTAAATTCTCCTGTGTGAACTTTTCTATGTAAATATGAGAAAACAACTTCTCTTAGGCATACTTTGCCATCTTTAAAAAGGAAATAATAGTGTTTGCTTAATATAATTGTGATAATAATTAAATAGCACTATCTATATAAAGTACTTAACATTGTGCCAAGCACTTACAAATTGTTTAATAAATAGTAGCTAGTGTTTATATGACCCCAGAGCACTATACATGGCTTACTGAAGGTGCTCAGAGAAATTGCTGAATTTAAATTCGATATGTAATAAAGAAGGAATATTCTTCAGCTGTTTCTAATCTGGTTATATAATGACTAGCCATTTGGAATTGTTATGCTACATTCAAAGAAACTACAGCACTATGATCAGCTGTCTTTGGAAACAAGGTCAAGATTCTTGACCTCAGGAGTCTATCATCTGGTCAGATAGACTACACATTAAAGGGTAGAAAAAGAACCTCTACAGGAAGCATTGTATATAATATATCTTATAGGCACACTTACAGTGGACTAAGATGATTAAGGGAAAACTCACAAAGGAGCTGAAATTGAACTTCTTTTGTCTGTGGTTAAGAAATCACCGGTCTTCATGCCCACTACAGGATCTCCCAGTTGCCCTGAAAGACTTCACTTATTCAGTCTAATGATCTTAACCCTCCACAATTCTTAGCCTTCAAAACTTGAAATTCAAATATTCTGATCCTAATAAAAAAAGCAAAATGCTCAGTTCATGAATACACAGCTTAAGAAAGAAAGTTTTGGAGCTGGATGTAACCAACTGCATATGATTAACTTAGTGAAGTGGGAGGAATAAATACCAGTTTTTGAAAATGGCAATTTATCAAGGCTTACTAGGAAAGACATTTGTTCTCCAATGGGAAAACAAACAGCTGAAGAGATGCCATAATCCTTATAACTGAGGCTACCTATTTGGCTTATCACTCATTCGTCTTTTGAAAGTCAGTAATTATAGTATTATCATAGTTTTAGCCAACTCTATTTTAGGACGATGTTTGTTTCAAATGAGAATATTTTGACACTCATAAGGAATAAAAGATTTTGCAGAAATTTCACATTTAAATGATAGTTTAGTGGCAGTCATTCAGGTGAATTATAAACTTAGAAAAGTGAAAAATTCTGAAATGATAACAACTACCAAGATCAGACTGGAAAATCACAAAGGAAAATTGTAGCAGAAAACTGGAAATAAATCACTAGAATTAAAAAAAAAAAAAAAGTCTGTCAGGGATAATACTTCAGCTTGATGTCAGCCCTCATCCAATTTCTAAAAAAAGTTAATTTATAGATTGTGTGCCTTCTAGGTCTCAAGTACTTTATAAAAGTCGGAAAATAAAGCAGTAATTTCCAGGAGCCAATATGAATTTTCTAAGGTGTCTACAATGCCTTACTTTTAAATCGTAAGAATTATCTTATTTAAGTTCACTCTGCTCTGATTAAGTGGCAGTGCCACTATGGCAAGGCTTCTGTGCTTTATAAGGAAAGCCCAGACTGTGTCTAAATGAAATCAGAAAAGATAAAACGTTTTCCACTTTACATAAAATTTTTCTTCACTTTGGTGTCCTCATCTATAAAATGTGGATAATAATAACCCCAATTTAAAGTATGGGAAAGTGCGTTTGGAAATGGTAATAGTGACATGTTATAACAAAAAAGAAACTGTATAATAAAGAAAAAGAAAAAAGGAAGAGGAGAGAGAAATGAATGAAGATGAGAGAGAAAAGAGAATGAAGAGAGGAATGAATGAGAGAGAAAAGAATGAAGATGGATAAGAAATGGAAATATCCTATAAAAACAATTCTAAAGCAAAATAAGAACTTAATGAAAGAACCCTATTGGCTTTTGTTTTTTTTTAAATCAGGGAAGTGAGGTTCAGGGAAGTTAAGTGACTTGTGTTGTCTCACAGCAAGTTAATAATGAGAAGAAAGGAAACCAAGAAGGGAAAGGAAAAAAATAAATAAATTAGAAGTTAAGAGGTTCATGCAAGAATCAACCGAAGAGGCCCTCTCACTTAGCTCAGAAAATGATACTTACCTGAGAGGACCCATGCTGAATAGTGGTTCTCTGTATGGGAATTTCCCAAAAGCCCCAAATGGAGAGTAGGGTCAAATGCCCTGGAAGGAGTTCCAACCTCAGAACTCATTTTACACGATATACGGACTTCCTCTCTCTCCAGGCCCATGTTAGAGAGAAAAAATTAGACCTCCATTTTACAAAATGAAACTACAAAAAAAAATCCTCTAGAGAATCAAATAACATTAACAATTCAAAGAAACTTGTATGTTCACAAATATATTTAAATTGGTTGTTACAGCACCAAAACATCTATTTATGTAATTTATTGGAAGAGGAATATGTTAACTGTCTATTGTCATGTAATGATTTTTTTTCTCTTTTTATGTCAATTAAGTCAGTAAAACTAACAGTGCTGGGACAATATGAGTCTCTCATGTGGAGCAGTATCTTTCAGGATAAAAACATTTAAAATGTCATAAAATTGCACAAATTTTCTTATTAAATATTATTGTAGAAATGAAGATAACAAGAGATAGTTCCATGAAATAATAATTTTAGAAATAGAATATTTTTAAAACTCTCAAATAGTATATGGGGTCTCTAGGATTAAAAAACAGTTACTCAGAGATCTGTTAGTCAAATCAGAAAGGAAAGATTTGTGTGTGATTATTATTATTTATGCACTGTGTACAAATTTGAAAGTATAGGGGTTTTTCCTTGTACTTTGTATTTCAGTTTTAAAATTACTAAAACCACTTCATATGGTAAAGAAATGAAAGGAATGATTTCCTTCCATTGTTATTTTTGTCCATGAAAAATAGTCTGCTACCAGTCCAGCAAACAGCTAGTAGCATATCATAAATTATTTTGCTTTAGGACAGATAACACAGGTCAGTGGTCCCACAGATTTGTTCTGAATACACACTCAGGGACAGTTAAAGTCCCTACCCAGGAAAAAAGAAATGTGGAATTTCAGGAAATGTAACAGAGGAATATTTGCCCTAACAGTAATTTAAACTAACTAAAATGAATATATACAAAGTTTTAATTTTTCTCCTTTTCATTTCCAAAGCCAATGTCTCAAAAACCATCATGCTACGCAATGACACCATAGTGGCACTAAGAATCGAGAAGCACCTGTTTGAAGGAATGCAAAATGTACTACTGAAGACATGACCATGAACAGGACAGTTAGGACATTTTGAAATGTCCATGAACAGGACAGTTAGGACATATTTGACTGAAATAATGGTTACTAATCAGTTTAGTCTGATCAGTGAAGCCATCTTTCAACTAACCCTAGTCTATCTGAATTCAGTAAGCAACTCTTCTGTGTCATACAGTTCACCCGCTTCAGTATTACATATGCTACTTTGAACATCTAATCAAATGCATGTGGGTTGTGCATAATGTGCCCATAAATATAGAATGTTGCTCTTTTTGTTTGTTTGGTTTTGACTGTATACATTTCACCTTGAACCAAGGGATATATCAGGTCAGCTTTTTCTTCTATACCGAATCCTGCCACTTCTCCCCACTCCTCCCTCCCACCCCCCGCTGCACTACTCCAAGATCTCCTGTCTGAATACTCTATCTAGTTGGTCCTGTGCTTCCACTCTTGCTCTACTGTTCTCCTCACATCCACCTGAGTGGCTCAAACTTCTGCTGGAATATCCTCTTAGCAGAGGTGTTTCCTATCTTGCCTGAAATAACCACAATCATCACTTCCTAAACCTTTGCCTTGATTTTTTTTTTCTTTTGGTACAAGGATTGAACTAAGGATGCTTTGCCACTGAGCTACATCCCTAGACCTTTTATTTATTTGTTTGTTTGTTTGTTTATTTATTTGTTTATTTATTTATATTTTGAGACAGAGTCCCTCTGAGTTTCTTAGGGCTTTGCTAAGTTTCTGAGGCTGGCCCCAAATTTACAATCCTCCTGCCTCAGGCTCCAAAGCTGCTGGGATTACAGACAGGTGCCACCATGCCTGGCTACCTTGATTTTCCTTAATCTGGAACATTTTTCATGTTTTATTATCCATTTATCTCCTTATTTCATGACTTTACCCCCACATTAGAATGCAAACTCCATGAGGTCAGGACTTTGGCAGTCTGGTTTTCACTGCTGTATCACTGACCCCTGAGCAGTGGCAGCACAGAGAAGACCCTCAAGAAATGCATGTTGGATATAAAAAGAGAGCATGAAGGAAGGATAAAGTACATTTCTCCCCAACTTAGAGTGACTGTTAGGAAACAGCAGCATGCACTGCCTGTGACAGTCCAGGTGTGTCAACTGCCAGCTAACAGTGCACAGATGAAAGGAACATAAAGCAAAGACAGTGAAGGCTGAAGATTGGAGCAGCTTTGCAAACATGATTCCTTGAGGCCAGTATCTAGACAGGTGTGATACAGCCTTGCCAGCTCAGTAATCCTTGAGTCATCACCTTGTTTGCAGAAGATAACAGGGACCTATACTGATTCAGTTTTTCTTTTTTTTTTTTTTTTTAGTTTTCCATAATATATTGTTTTATTTTTATTTTTTTTTTTGTGTGTGTGTGTGTGTTTTTTTTAAATTTTAATTTTTATTTATTTTTCTCAAAAGTTGCATTTAAATACATGTTATCAAACATAACAGAAAAAAAACAAATTTTCAGAAGCTGTACACACTATTCACTGAAAATATTTGTTGAGGCAAATAGAAAAAAAATTATTACAATCATAATGATTCAGTTTTTCATCCAAAACAGACTGCAGGGCTACAGGACAATTTGGTTTCACAAAGTCACCCAGGGGCCCAGGTGACTGGCGAATGTTTGGCTGTTCTTTTGCCTTCCATGAAATGATCTCTACACCAGAATCATTGAGGCTGTCTCACCAGTATCACATCTGCAAGAAAGGGGGAATAAAAGATATTGGGGAAAAGCAGCTTCCTTTTAAGGAGGTGACACAGAAACTTCACATAGTGCTTTTGATCAGACTCAAACTTAGTTAAGTAACCATGTTCTGGTGCAAGAAAGACCAGAAACTTAGAATCTGGCTTTGTGGCCACGGATTCAGCTAAAACACTAGGTAAAGAAAATTATTCTAGAAGAAAAGGGAGAAGGATACCAGGGAACAGTGATTATTTGAGTGCTATGGGGCGATCTACTGTGTTTCAGATGCTACTCAAGGCCCTGTAATTGATACAAAGACAATCCCCGTGTTTTATATGTTACAAGACAGGTACATACCATAACACAAGGTAGACTACAAAATCCATAATCCAGGCACAAAGCACTACCAAAGCTGTTCAAAGTGGAGAGATTGGAACGCTCAGAAATGAGATTTTGAGGGATGGGGAAGAGCGCATTTTGGATGGAGCAAAGGGCTAGATGGAAGAAGGTGGAGGGCATGTCTAAGAAGAGCAAGTCTCGAGGAATCATTCAGCTCCAGCATAAAGGGAGTTGTGGGGGAAAGAAACTGAAGACTTCTTTCCTTTTCTTTTAATCTATCATGGAAACTGCCAAAGGGTTTCTGAACAGCGTAGTGATAAGATCTGATTGGGCCACATAAAGACCATCAGTGAATATAGAGTGAGTGGGAGTAAGGAGAGATGGAACATGGAGAGACCTGATAGAAGATCAGATCTGTTTTCTTTTTTTAAAAAAATTTATTTATTCTAATTAGGTATACATAACAGCAGAATGCACTTTGATTCATTGTACACAAATGGAGCACAACTTTTTTATTTTATTTTTGGTACTGGGGATTGAACTCAGGGGCACTAGACCACTGAGCCACATCCCCAGCCCTATTTTGTGTTTTATGTAGAGACAGGGTCTCACTGAGTTGCTTAGCACCTCGCCATTGCTGAGGCTGGCTTTGAACTCGCGATTCTCCTGTCTCAGCTTCCCTAAGTGCTGGAATTACATGTGTGCTCCACCATGCCCATCTTGGAGCACAATTTTTCATTTCTCTGGTTGTACATGATGTAGAGCTGCACCATATGTGCAGTCATGCATGTACCTAGAACAATGGTGTCCATCCCATTCCACTATCTTTTCTGCCCCCATGTTACCTCACAGTTTTCTTATAAGACAACTTCGTAGGAAATAGAAAGATAAAACACCCTGAAATCACCTTGGTCAAATATTAAGCTAAATGATGTGTTATTAACATATGTTTATTGAATGCCTGCCATGGTTAGACTAGTGGCTCTCAGACTGACCATGGACAGGAAGAAGCAAATTTCTTCTCCGCAATCCATTCTCACAAATATACTTGGAAACAAAAGTTGTACAAAACAATACTTTGGACAAGGTATTCTCTTTGATGTAGGGGACTGTTTTTTTCTTAATTCTAGACTGAGCCCTTAAATTTTTTGTTTGAAGAAAATACTTTATGTACCATGAGAAGGGCAGGAGGAATACAGTATAAGAACTATCTAAATCATGTGAGAGATTATATCTGTTCAGGGAAGGAAAAACGGGCACAAACACAAATAACCATAAGACAAGGTAGAAGAGCCATGGAGGGACCTGAGAAGCTATCTTACATTTCATGTAATTAGGAATAAAATGAAGTGCAGAAATATTAATAACTTAATGCACAATGTAACTTAGTGCTGAAGATACAAGATAGGCAGAGCTTCTCAGAAAGATCTAAGTCCTTTCTCATGTCATTGATTTTTTTTTTAAATCAGGATTACATAATCATGGTAGATACAATTAGAGTTTAATTTGGATTGAGCAATTAATGCTTTTAATACTAATGCTGTTCAGAGGTTCTATTCATGAGATAATCACAGTATTTATTTAAATATTCAGTTATAGTCGATCTTTTATCAGTGGGAGCGGGACACATGTTTAAAGCTGTAGATGGCTTACTTGTGTTCAGTGAATTCAGTGACTAAATCATCTTCCCTTTGAAGATAATATCAAAAGTATATGGGATGGGGCTGGGGTTGTAGCTCAGTGGTAGAGCACTTGACTGGCACGTGTGAGGCTCTGGGTTCAATCCTCAGCACCATATAAAAATAAGTAAACAAAATAAAGATATTTTAAAAAGTATGTGGTAGGCTGAGGCAGGAGGATCACAAGCTCAAGGTCAGCTTTATCAACTTAGTGAGACCCTGTCTCAAAATAAAAAATAAAAGAAGAGTTGGGGGTGTAGCTCAGTGGTAGAGCACCCTGGATTCAGTCTCCAGTACCACAAAATAAATAAATAAGAAAGTAAACTTTTTAAAAAATAAGTATACATTTAAAGACTTTAGGCCCTTCAGGAAAAAGCACTAGTCAAATGGACCAACTCCACCCTTACCCCCATCCCCCATCTCCATCAAAAAAGACTGGAGTGTCTTGATTTTCATTTCTAACCATCTTAGGATGTTATCCTCTCCTTAAAAAATTGTGTGCTATTCTGAGTCACATGGTTTTTCTCGGGTTTTCTGTTTGGTGGGACAATCTAACATCTCAGGATATGTCTCTGAGATATTGGATAAGTACTGAACCAGATGTTTGAGCTACATGCCTTATTGAACTTTCTGTGTATTTTCCTACCTTGATTGTTTTCCACTTGAAAAAGTATCATAATTCAAGCTTTTAAAATGTTATTGGTAAATGGCAAAACTTTCCATTAAATAAACCCACATTAATGTCTTCCATTCTAAAATCTTTGTTCTAATTTTGTAAGGCAATGCTCAATTAAAACATGTAAAATTAATTAATCTACCTTTTTCTGGAGGTTTAGAAAAAATTGATTGTGAGGGTATGTATTCTTATTTTTACAAGTTTAATAAGAAAGTTGGGTATTATGTGGTATAAATATTCTGAAATGCAAATATTCTGAAATATTCTTATGTTTGACTATTTTATTCATGATTATAATAGTAAAAATTATGTGATAGTCACATTTTAACATTGCAAGTTTTTGCAAATTATTATAAGATAATAGCTTATCTTATAAGCTTTTGTTTGAAATTTTTAAAGGAAAGATACACTCAAATATATGTATGCACACACATAATGTAAGCTATTAAATGATTTATTGTAAAATAGATAATTTATTACATTTTTCCTTAGGCCTCTCTTCTGCCAATATTTGCATTTGAAATTTATAGAAATTTTTTTACCAAATATAAGAAAACAAGGTTCTTTACAGTTATTTTGGCATTTGTGGTTTGGACATAGCTGTATTGCATTTTTTAACAACTAAATGAATTCCACATGAAGAGAGTTTTGCTCACTCTTTCTCCTTTCCATTGAAACCCACAGACGTCTTGCCGGAAACGCTCTGACATACATTCCCAAGGGAGCATTCGCTGGCCTTTACAGTCTTAAAGTTCTGTAAGTAAACCAAGTATTATTGGATGTCTTTCTGATTATAGTGTCAAGTGGCTGCTGATTAACTTATAAAGATTGACTCCCTCTAATAAGCAACTAGGATGCTTGAGAGAATTCATTTAAAGTCCACTCTTTCTTCGCTAGTAGCATAGAGCTATACTACACTTGGCTAAATGTGTGTGGGGAAAAAAATTCATACCTCTCTTTCTAACTTTAATATCTAAAATTGTTTGCCTCACAAAAGATCACAGCTTCAAACCAATTTGAAATGTGTCTCCTTATGATACTCTGAATAAAGACTCACTAAAAAGTACCAAGTTTGTGTTCTACCTGTGAGTAGATGTGGGAAAGCCTAGTGCATAGCAAATAGAGGAATTGTTTAATTAAGAAATGTTAATTCATTGAAAATTATAAATGTGGTTTTCTTATTAAAGTCCAACTTCCCAATTGATTTCCTAGGAAACTCAGTATTGTTGAATACTTCCTTCTTCTAGTACCTATACCTATTCCTTAAATTTCCTTCAGTTTTTTCTGTGTAGGAAACCTACATAGAGAAAATTGATAGTGCAAATTGAAAATCATTCTAGGAAAAATATCATCTCAGAAAAAATATCCTGATTTTATTTTATTTCTTTGAGATTAAAGTTTTTGCCTCTTAAAAAACATTTGATTTATGTCTGCTTACTGAAAATTGCATTTCAGTTGCCTGAAATATGAAGGTTTACAAAGGTACTTTAATTAAATTTAATATTTTGTTAAAAGTTAAATTTAATAGTAGAATGATTAGTTGGTCTGCTAGGTGATTTGGTTTGGTTTCCTCTCTCAGTTTAGATCATTTTTGCTATTAAGAAGAAATATTTTTAAGTTGTCATATTGCCAAACTTTAATGCTAATCAATCTCATAATAATATTCTGAATTGTAGCATCAGGAACAATGCACTTACATCTCCAGGAACCCAGCAAAATATATGAAACATTCAAAATACATCTTGAAAACAAAGTTTAGATAAGACAACTAAAGCAATTTTTTAACAAAATGTATAGTGGGTGTTTGAGCTTGTGTATGTGTGAGTATATCTCCAGTCATCATAGTTATATTGGAAATATGAACATATAATGAGAATGTGTATGAATTATATAAACTATTTTAATTACATAGAAATATAACTTAAAATGCTTCTCATGTTTGATTACTCAAATATGATTTTTTCCATCACAACATTATAAAATTTTCTAGTTATGCCATCATAGATTGCTAATTGTACCATATTTCTATTGACTATTTCCTGTAATACACAAAAGGTACGTGATTATAGAAACATGATCTGTCTTGGTCACTAGTATATCCTCAGCTTCTACAGCAGTACCTGACTTGTAACAGACACTCAATAAATTTTTGTGAAGTGAATAATTCATACCCCTGATACAAAGAGAACAAGAAAGCTCTAGACTTGTCAATATTCTCTTAATTTTGTGTGATGCTGATCCAAAGCTATATGTTTATTAATGGAATATCTATTGTATATGAAAACAAAAAGTTGTGCTTTCATATCTGATATGGGCATCTGCCTGCAAACAGGCTTTATTTACCCAGAGTGCCTTTGCATACACTTTCTGCTTCCTATAGTGCATTTGCCTGAACACCCCAGAGGGCATTGGCTTAATCTGATTGAGAAATGAAAACCACAGGTACTCTGGTTTGGATATGGTTTGAGTTTGTCCTCCAAACATTTATATGCTGGATGCTTGATCCTTGTGTGGTGGTGTTAAGGTGGGGGAACCTTTAAAAGGTGGGGCTTGGTGGAAGGTCTTTGGTGGTGGGGCTTGGTGGAATGGCTTCATTAGGAGTGCCATTCTCAGAAGGGATTAATAGAGTTCTCACCAAGACCCTGTTTAGTTCCCAGGATAGCCATTTAGATGGTGGAATGAGATGGACATCACTACTCTAGGCATAAGTATGATTGCACATATGGTGCGACTCCACATCATGTATAAAGAGAAATGAAAAGTTGTGCTCCATCTGTGTACAATGACTCAAAATGCATTCTACTGTCATGTATACCTAATTAGAATAAATAACTTTTTAAAAAAAAAGGAAACAAAAACAATAAAACAAAGCAATCCCAGCCCCTGAATCACTCTTGCTTCCTGTTTACCATGTGATTGCTCTGGCACCCACTCCTGCCATTATGATACCACCCTTCCCTAGGCCCTCAGCAGAGGCAGAACAGATGAGGCCACTCAATCTTCAACTTGACCAAGAAAAGACCTAGACACAATTTTGGAGTAATTCAGAATGGCTACTCTGATCTCCATTGATAAGGAAAATGGAGAACCACGTACCCATGTGGCTCCTGCAGATGGGCTGAAGTGGGGACCTGGGCTCATCAAAGCCTTAGATGGGAGATCTTGGGGTTCAATAACACATGGTGGCAAAATGCTTGATGCTACACCAGCCTTACCTAAAACTACCAGAAAGGCTTTGGGAACTGTCAACAGAGCTACAGAAAAGAGAGTAAAGACCAATGGACCCCTCAATCAAAACAACCTCTCTTTCCAAAAGATGATGGAGAAGACTGTTAAAGCAAAGAGTTCTTGTCCTGCCTCCAGTGACTTCTATCCAGAAATAGAAAACTTCTTTCCCTTCAATCCTTTAGAGTTTGAGAGTTGTCACCTGCCTGAAGAGCACCAGATTTCACACCTCCTCTTGAGTGGAGTGCCTCTCACAATCCTTGACAAGGAGAGAGAACTTGAAAAATTGTTGCAACTGAGTCTCCCTTCACCAATGAAGAAGCTGTCTCCACCATAGACACCTAATCTGTTGCAGTCCCCTTCAAGCATTCTGTCAGCCTTGATGTGGAATTGCCACCTGTTTCCTATGACATGAATATTTAAATTTCTTAGTGCTTTCTAGTTTGTGTATGTTAGTTTTAATAAAGCATTTGTTTAACAGGGGAGAAAAAGAAAAGACCTAAATAAGCACCTATTTTTTTAAGTGCCCAGCCTTGGATATTTATGTAGCAACAACAACAAAAAAATGGACCAAAACAATAGGTTCTCCCACAAGCCTATCATTTAAATGTGCTTTTTCCACCAGATAAAAAAGAAAGGAAGAAAGAAATATGGCATGAAGATCCTCATTTTATATACTCCTAATTAATCAAGGTTCCCTGTTCTTTATACAGTCAGGGGGTCAGCAAAGTCTGGTAGTGTGATACTCAAAGTAGCATTAAACAAATTATTGTTACAAACACAAAGATCAATAAATATGGTTGATGCCCTTGACGAGCTTGTAGTCTAGAGACAGATTGTAGGACCAAGATAGTGGGATCAAGACAGACAAACAGATCACCTCTGATTCTTGGGGAAAGTATATCTAGAGATGTGTGCAAAGCCCCAGGAAACTCTGTAGTTCATGTAGTCCAGTCCAGTGGTTCAGATTTGGCTTCCTGGGAGAGGTTTTCCAAAGAGTTGACCCAGGAGCTGAATTTTGTAACATGACTTGGAATTAGCCTCCCAAATAAAGTGGCCAACTAAGGGGAGTATATGCTCAGAGACAGAGGCAGAGAGTCAAGACATGGCATGAGGAGGTAGCTCCAATAGAGTTGGTTTAACAGCATTCAGGAGAAGATGAAAGATGGAAAGCAATTGGAGAAAGTTTGAAGAGGTAGAAAGAATTCTTGCTGCAGGAATCCCATGTGTCATATATATAATGGATGAGCCAAGGAAAAGATGTAAGGAAGGAAATGGCATGTTCAAACTTTACAAATTTATCTAGGGACCATTATCTATGTCAAGAGGAACAAGAGCTTTGTGAATTGTGTTCACTTTTCACTTTGCCCCTTAAATAAGTGAAATCAAATGTCAAATAGCTTGAAATTATTTTGGCATTTGAGCAATTGTTCTTAAACATGATGATTGTGCCAGCTACCCTGTGTTTAGGAAATCTGTGGGAGTATCTTTGGTTGATGATTGACATGTAGTAAAATGTACTGCAATATACCAAATAACAGTGTAGAGAGAATTCTCCCACATCCTACTTGATTTCTGACTGCCCCTATATACCAAATCTAAATAATACTTGAATGCATGATTGTACTGATAGATTTTACAGGAAGTTCTACTTAAGCCTAATAATTTGAACAGGAAATTTTTAGTGGAATAAATATATTCTCTCAAAATCATTTAATAACTGAGTTTTTGCTTCTTGACTTTTCCAGTACTCTTAGACTTCTAAACACACATTTAGTTTAAAATAGTATTCGTACAATAGAATTACCTCAAAAGCCACAAAACAAAACAGAAATGTAAGTAAATGTGAAACTCTTTTGAAATAATTGCTCAATTAGCAGAAAAGCAAGAAGCAGGAATCTCACTGAATTAATTAACCAACTTTGCTTTATAAATATTTCATATTACTTTAAAACATCATGAAATTTATGTTGTGACAATGATATAATTATTTATTTAATTGGTAGTGACCTGTTGCTTTTTAAATATTACTCTTCCACTACCTATCAGGGTCTATCACCCAGCTTCTATGAAGGCAGTTTTGTGACTGTTTCTTTTTCCAGATCAACCTGATTTGCCATTTCCTGCGAAGGAATGTGCTCTCCCTGCCCTTTGTGTGCCTTGAAGTGCTGAAAAATGAATGCCCGCCTCAGCATGTTATGGAACTCTAGACAGGATAAATGTTCTCTGTGGTATTCCAACACTGTCTTGTCCTAATAGGAAATTATTTTGACAGTACTCTTATCTCTGAACACTCATTTGTGAGAATATCCACGCCCGTTCGTGTCACTTCTTCATGTTCCGTACTCCAACATTTGTAATTTGCCATCATGTTATCTTTATCTCGTTAAAGGTTATTTTCTTCTTTCCCTTATAATGAGTGAGAATGTCTCGCTTGCGTCCCCAGTGGGTGAGGGAAAGGGTTTCCGTCGGAGGGGTGGGCTGGCTGCGAAACGTAAGCCATGAAAATAGTACTACAAAATAAACACCAGAGACCAGGAATATAGTTGAAAGAGCTGGGGCAGTGACGGGTTAAGTTGACCCGAGAGGTAGGAGTCTAACAAAGATGGAACCCATGCTTGCTTTATTTATAGCTGTACTGATCAAAGGGGATTGGTAGGTATAAGGTTTCAGTGTGGGAGGAGTCTTGTCTTGGTGCTTGCTTCTTCACGAAAAACAGGATATAGGCGGGGGTAGGCAGGCCACCCCGAGGAACCAGGCATTCTTAAACCCGTGGAATTGCTACTGGGAGTTCCTGGTGCCAGGCTTTCCTGCCTAATGGCTTCAACATTGCTTTTAGTTCACACACAGTTCACAGATGTCTCCCTGCAAGAATGGTCATTATCACATATCTTAAGTAGTTTTTATTCTGGTTTCCATTTAGATATCTACTACATGTTCCTTTTCTTGTACAGGAGAGTTTTTTATCATGTTATTTTGCTCACACCAACCTTATTCATTAAAAGGGGCAAGCATCTGACTCGTTCATAAAAATGTCTTCTAGGATAGTCGCACACGAGCCCACATCATGTGTACAATGATACATAAGTCATTTCGCTATAAATTACTTTTCTACATTTCTCCTTTGTAATATAGTTAGGGTAGTATATTATATTGATTTTTTTAAAATTATGTGTGTAGATAAGCTATATTTTTATGAATTTCACTTACATAGAGTAGAAAAGGCTTTTTTTATTAAAAGGAACATTGGATCCTATAGAGTTGAGAAAGACAGTGCTAGAGATAAAAAGCTAAAAAAAATATATAGATCTGTCCCTATCCCATGGAAACTCTCTCAAATGTTTCATAAAAGTCCAAAGTCACTGGTGGGATACAGAAATAAGTTATAGCACAGCATGATGAGAAAGATAATATAAAACAAATATTTACTTGTGGCCCTGACTTGAGTAAGAGTGTATGGTAAAGGAAGAGAAAGGTAATAATGATCCAGTCTATTAAGACAGAGAAGAGTCAGAGTCCCTGCTGACTGGCGGGAGCACAGGCCAAGGCCCAGGACCAACTTCAGGGACCACCCCCAGAGCCCAGCAAAGGGCAGGCTGGAGATTGCTAGCTGCCAATCACAGGGGAACCCAGACCCAGGTGAAGGACAGCCTCCTGGGACCCCTGCGGGAGACTGGGCCTAAGTGAGGCTGGGGACCAGCCCAGTTTGGCTCCAGAGTCCCTGCTGACTGGCAGCAACACAGACCAAGGCCCAGGACCACCTTCAGAGAACTCCAAGGGAACCCAGCCAAAGTCAGGCCTGAGACTGCTACCCACCAATCCACTGACTCACAGGGGAACCCAGACCCAGGTGAAGGACTGCCTCTGGGGTGCCCTGTGGTTGAGGCCCAGACCACCTCCAGTTCAGCTCTAGAGCCCCTACTGATCCATGGGAGCCCAGGCCCAGGGTTAGACCCACCACCTGGAATCCCTGAGGGAGTCCAGGCCAAGATCAGGCCTTCAACTGCCCTCACAGGACTCTATGAGAGCCCAGGCCCAGGACCACCCCTACAAATAGAGGGGATCCACACTGTTGCTCCCTTTCTGTATCCATCTTGTGCACTGGAGCCATCCCCATAGTTCTTCCCATGTAGTAGACTCTACCTTGGGTCAACAGATAGGGCCTAGAGAAAGTGGCCAAAGTGCTACATCTCTGATCAATCAGCCCAAAGCAATTGTAAGTCCCATCATTTTAGCCCCATCTCTGAAAATGTTTGCATCCATCTTGGGCCACTCCCACTGCCATCTTGACTTATCCCCACTACTGCCGCCACCATCTTTAGTGGCAGTAGCTTCCATCTGGGGACACCTGCTGGGAACTGGAAGTGAACTCCAAGGTGAGATACAGGTAATCTGTAGGGTCACTATAAGAGTAGAGGATAGAAACCACAATAACTCAGATCAGCATTGCAAGAAAGGAAGATAGATAATCAACCTGAAAAAACAAGGGAAGAAAGTGCCCCAAATAAACCAAGATACTACAATAATAGGATCCACTGACAGCACAGTTGATGAAATGTCAGAGAAAGAATTCAGAATGTACATAATTAAAATTATTTGCAAATTAAAGAATGACATAAGTGAGCAAATACAGGCAAAAATTTATCACTCCAACAAAGAAATAAAAGAGCAAAGAAAGGCAACCATTGATCACTCCAACAAAGAGATAAGAGAGCAAATAAAGGCAACTATTGATCACACCAACAAAGAGATAAGGGAGCAAATACAGGTAGCAAAAGATTACTTTAAGAAAGAGCTAGAGATAGTGAAAAAAAATCAGAAATTCTTGAAGTGAAGGAAACAATAAACCAAATTAAAAACTCAATAGAAAGCATCACCAGCAGACTAGATCACCTGGAAAACAGAACCTCAGATAATGAAGACAAAATATACAATCTCTAAAATAAAGTTGAAGTGAAGTGAAGTGAAGATGGTAGGAAAGATGGTAGAAAATCATGAACAGAATATACAAGAATTATGGGATAGCATCAAAACACCAAATATAAGATTTATGGGGATAGAAGAAGGCACAGAATTTCAAACCAAAGGAATGCACAATCTCTTCAATGAAATAATATCAGAAAATTTCCCAAACATAAAAAATGAATTGGAAAATCAAATACAAGAGGCTTACAGGACACCAAATATACAAAATTACAACAGATCTACACCAAAGCACATTATAATGAAAATGCCCAGCATACAGAATAAGGATAGAATTTTAAAGGCCACAAGAGAAAAAAATCAGATTACATATAGGGGGAGACCAATTCAGACCTCAGCAGATTTTTCAACCCTAAAAGCTGGGAGATGAAACAACATATACCAAGCTCTGAAAGAAAATGGATGCCAACCAAGAATCTTATATCCAGAAAAATTGAGCATCAGATTTGATGCTGAAATAAAAACCTTCCATGATAAACAAAATTTAAAAGAATTTACAGCAAGAAAGCCTGCAATACACAGCATTCTTGGCAAAATATTCCATGAGGAGAAAATGATAACCAACAATGAAAATATACAAAGAGAGGAACTACAGGAACTACACTAAAGGAAAGGCCAATCAAAGGAGAAACCAAGTCAAGGTAAAAACCAAAAATATACCAAATGACCGGGACTACAAATCATATTTCAATAATAACCCTGAATGTGAATGGCCTAAATGCATCAATTAAAAGACATAGACTGACAGACTAGATTTTAAAAAGACCCAAAAATATGCTGCCTTCAAAAGACTCATCTCACAGGAAAAGACATCTACAGACTGAAAGTGAAAGCATGGGAAAAAATGTATCACTCACATGGACTGCATAAACAAGCAGGAGTTTCCATTCTCATATCAGATAAAGTGGACTTCAAACCAAAGTTAGTGAAAAGGGATAAAGAAGGACATTTCATACTTCTTAAGGGAATCATACATCAACAAGACATAACAATAATAAATATCTATGCCTCAAACAATGGGGCATCTAAGTATATCAAACAAACCCTTCTCAACTACAAGAATCAAATAGACAATAACACGGTAATACTGGGTGACTTTAACACAGTTCTCTTACCACTGGATAGATCTTCCAAACAAAAACTAAACAAAGAAACCATAGAACTCAATAAAACAATCATGGGCTGGGACTGTAGCTTAGTGGTAGAGCACTTGTGTTGCATGCATGAGGCACTGGGTTCGATCCTCAACACCACATAAAAATAAATAAAATAAAGATATGGTGTTCATCTACAACTAAAAAATACTCTTAAAAAACAATCAATAATTTAGACTTAACAGATATATATAGAGAGTATTCCATCCATCAATGAGCGTATACACTTTTTTCTCAGCAGCACATGGATCCTTCTCCAAAATAGATCATATGTTATGTCACAAAGCAAGTCTCAGCAAATACAAAAAAAATAGAGATACTACCCTGCATCCTATCTGACCATAATGCAATAAAATTAGAAATCAATGACAGATTAAAAAATAGAAACTACTCCAACACATGGAGACTAAATAATATGCTATTGAATGATGCATGGATAAGAGAAGACATCAGGGAAGAGATAAAAAAAAATTCTTAGAGATAAATGAAAACTCCAATACAATATATCAAAATCTCTGGGACACCATGAAGGCAGTGCTAAGAGGAAAGTTCATTGCCTTAAGCTCATTCATCAAAAGAAGAAAAAGTCAACAAATAAATGACTTGACACTACATCTCAAAGCCCTAGAAAAAGAGGAAAAGCAATACCAAAAAAAGTAGAAGACAGGAAATAATTAAAATCAGAGCTGAAATCAATGAAATTGAAAGAAAAGAAACAATTCAAAAAATTGACAAAACAAGAAGCTGGTTCTTTGAAACAATAAACAAAATTGATAAACCTTTAGCCACCTTAACAAAAAAGAGAGGGAAAACCTAAATTACTAAAATTTGTGATGAAAAAGGAAATATCACAACAGACAGATGCTACTGAAATACAGAGGATAATTAGAAACTATTTGGAAGATCTATACTCCAGTAAAATAGAAAACTCTGAAGACACTGACAAATTTCTAGAGGCATATGACCTACCCAAACTGAACCAGGAGTTCATACACAAGTTAAGCAGATCAATTTCAAGCAAGGAAATAGAAGATGCCATCAAAAGCCTATCAACCAAGAAAAGCCCAGGACCAGAAGGATTCTCAGTCAAGTTCTACAAGACCTACAAAGAAGAATTAATACCAATACTCCTTAAACTATTTCATGAAATAGAAAAGGAGGGAACCCTTTCAAACTCATCCTATGAGGCAAGTATCACCCTGACATCAAAATCAAGCAGAGACATATCAAAGAAAGAAAACTTCAGACCAATATCCCTGATGAATATAGATGCAAAAATTCTGAATAAAATTTTGGCAAATCACATACAAAAACATATTTTAAAAACAGTGCACCATGATCAAGTGGGGTTCATTCCAGGATTCAAGGTTGGCTCAACATACGGAAATCAATTAACATAATCCATTACATCAATAGACTTAAAGAGAAGAATCATATGATTTTATCAATTGATGCAGAGAAAGCATTTGACACAATGCAGCACCGTTTTGTGTTCAAAACACTAGAAAAACTTGGGATAGAAGGAACATACCTCAACTTTGTAAAAGCTATTTATGCTAAACCCAAGGCCAACATCATCCTAAATGGAGAAAAATTGGAAGCATTCCCTCTGAAAACGGGAACTAGACAGGGATGCCCTCTCTCACCACTGCTATCCAACATAGTCCTTGAAACACTAACCAGAGCAATTAGACAGACAAAAGAAATTAAAGGGATACAAATAGAAAAAGAAGAACTCAAACTATCATTATTTGCCATCGCCATGATTCATGATTTTTAGAGGATCTAAAAAATTCCACCAGAAAACTTCTAGAAATAATAAATGAATTCAGCAAAGTAGCAGGATATAAAATCAACATCCATCAATCAAATGCATTTACATACATCAGTGATGAGTCCTCTGAAAGAGAAAAACTACCCCATTCACAATAGCCTCAAAAAAAATAAATAAATAAAATACTTGGGAATCAACTTAACAAAAGAAGTGAAAGACCTCTACAATGAAAACTACAGGACACTAAAGAAAGAAATTGAACAAGACCTTAGAAGATGGAAAAATCTCCAATGCTCTTGGATAGGCAGAATCAATATTGTTAAAATGGCCCTACTACCCAAAGCTTTATATAGACTCAAAGCAATTCCAATTAAAATCCCAATGTCATTCCTTATAGAAATAGAAAAGGTAGTTATGAAATTAATTTGGAAGAATAAGAGACCAAGAATAGCCAAAGTAATCCTTAGCAAGAAGAGTGAAGCAGGAAGCATCACAATACCAGACCTTAAACTATACTACAAAGCTATAGTAACAAAAACAGCATGGTACTAGCACCAAAATAGACATGTAGACCAATGGTACAGAATAGAAGACACAGAGACAAACTCACTTAAATACAGTTATCTTATACTAGACAAAGGTGCCAAACATGTACATTGGAGAAAAGATAGCCTCTTCAACAAATGGTGCTGGGAAAACTGGAAATCCATATGCAGTAAAATGAAACTAAACCCCTATCTCTCACCATGCACAAAATTCAACTCAAAGTGGATAAAAGACCTAGGAATTAGACCAGAGACCCAACGCCTAATAGAAGAAAAAGTAAGCCCAAATCTTCGTCATGTTAGCTTAGGACCTTACTTCCTTAACAAGAATCCTATAGCACAAGAAGTAAAATCAAGAAAGAATAAATGGGATGGATTCAAGCTAAAAAGCTTCTTCTCAGCAAAAGAAACATTCAATGCAGTAAACAAACAGCCTACATTCTGGGAACAAATTTTTGCCACACGCACATCTGATAGAGCACTAATCTCTAGGATATATAAAGAAGTCAAAAAACTTAACACCAGAAAAACAAATAATCCAATCAATAAATGGGCTAAGGAGCTGAACAGACACTTCTCAGAAGATATACAATCCATCAACAAACATATGAAAAAATGTTCAACATCTCTAGCAATTAGAGAAATGCAAATCAAAACTACTCTAAGATTTCATCTCACACCAGTCAGAAAAAAAAAAAAAAAAGGCAATTATCCAGAATACAAACAACAATAAGTGTTGGCAAGGATGTCGGGGAAAAGGCATGCTCATACATTGCTAGTGGGACTGCAAATTGGTACAACCAATCTGGAAAGCAGCATGCAGATTCCTTAGAAAACTTGGAATGGAACCACCATTTGACCCAGCTATCCCATTCCTCAGTCTATACCATAAAGACTTAAAATAGCATACTATAGTAACACAGTCACTTCAATGTTTATAGCAGCTGAATTCACAATAGCTAAACTGTGGAACCAACCTAGATGCCCTTAAATAGATGAATGGATAAAGAAACTGTGGTATATATACACAATGGAATATTACTCAGCAATAAAAGAGAATAAAATTATGGCATTTGCAGGTAAATGGATGGAGTTGGAGAATATCATGCCAAGTGAAGCAAGCCAATCCCAAAAAACCAAATGCCAAATGTTCTCTCTGATAAGTGGATGCTAATCCATAATGAGGAAGAGGACATGGGAAGAATGGAAGAACTTTGGTCAAAGGGGAGGGTAAAGGGAGGAGGAATGGTGACAGTAAAGATGGTGAAATGAGAGGACATCATAGCCCTAGCTTCATGTATGACTGCATATGTTGTGATTCTACATCATATACAACCAGAGAAATTAAAAGTTTGTTCCATCTGTGTACAATGAATCAAAATGCATTCTGCTACCATGTATACCTATGTAGAGTAAATAAATTTTTTTTAAAAAAGACTGAGAATAAAGATGGCAACAGCATCATTGGCTAGAACTATTTTTTTTTTTTTGCTAGTACTATTTTATATCAAAAATCTTATCACTATGACTTTTGAAAGATCAATAATATTTAAGATTATTATCCCTGTAAATATTGGCCCTAATGAAAAAATTAGCCATTTGTTCTGTATTGCAAAATACACTATACGATAGAATTTGAACCAGGTTATCTTCAAAAAAGGTTCATTTTTGGTGTAAGCCTTTCAGTCAAGGAATGGCTCACCCTGCTACCACTCAGCACCAAAACCGATGCCACATGGAGGTGATGGATAAAACTAACCATAGAAAAGTTACCAGAATCCAGAGTTCACCTAATCCCATGTAGACACAGAGTAGAGCTTTGGTAGTTACTTGATATCTACACAAAGGACAGTTAAGCAGAGGGAATACCTAAGAATCAGGCCATCAATTATCACTAACTCTATGCAACAGGTTGTTTACTCTTCCTCTGCTTCACTGTACCTGCTCTTGGTCCTGTTGACAAAAAAAAAAAAGTATAGTTAGAGAAGCATGAGGATGCTATATGAAACAGTGAATATTTTAAAGATCCTCAGGAAAGAAATTAAGAAAATATGAAGTCATCCTTTGTCTCTAGAGAAAGTATTTCATTTTCTTTTCCTACCCATATATGAATGATAAAAATGAAATTATAACCTACAACCATAATCAGGGCATACTACATTCTGCTTCTATTCCACGTATTTAGTAAGGGGTATTTGCAAAAAAAAAAAAAAAAAAAAAAATCAGCTACCATGTGAGTACTTTTTGTTTTAATTGCACTCTGTAGTGCTATAAACTCTTTAATTGTTTTCTCTCCCACTGAAATATCTTAAACAAAAACAGAATTTTCTAATTAATCCACCGGAGACTTATAAGGACGTAATAGAGATAACTTGCTCTTGTTTTGTCATTTGAAAGTAATTAAACAGAAGTTCTTTATTTAAGGAGAGATCAAGGCTTCACTGATTTTTTTAAAGTTATATTTTTGGTGTTTTACTGGTAGCAATATTTGAAAAAATGATCACTAGGAGATAGCTTGGGGTAACTTTAGAAGTTATCATTATTAATGCTCATTTAAGTTCCATTTTCTGAAGGCAAATATATAAAGCAACCAAGAAAGTTTACAACTATACAATTAAGGAAATCTGTCTTGTCCTCTACTCCAGTTTTCTAGATATTTTAGAAAAAACACATTTTAAAAGTTTTGCGTTTTGTTAGCAAAGCATAGAAGGACAATTCAATGCATATTTTATATCAGTAATATAATACAAAGTATACACATCAGTTAAATCTATCATATGTAATGTATCATTTAAATCAATCATGAAACTAATGAGTGACTTAGAAAACATTTTTATAAAACTAAAATTATATAATGACTCGAAAGTTCTTGCAAAAGTGCAAACTAACATAAAAATCTAAACTTTTAACATTCAGCTAAATTACGCAAAATGTGGAGTTGCAATTCTAATTCTCTAACTAAAGAATTATGAGCTCTTCCTAAAACTTCACTTCATTCATAATGAACTAATATATTTGAAACTCTTGATTTGTGAAATTTTAGTTGAATCCAAATTCAACATGAAATGAGTTTAGTAGGACTACTGGAATATAAATAACAATTATGTTCCTTAGAGAACAGAATCTCAGGCATAGTAAGAAAAGCGTAAACTTTATGATCTCCTGTGTTTCATGTCTTATGAGTACATGAGCAAATATTTGTATATATGAAAGTATTATAAGTACTTTTATAAATTCTTTCATATTTTAATCCTCAAACACCTTTTCAATCAGAAGATATCATTCACATTCTACAGACTAGAGTCAGAGGGGTTAAGTGGGCTTACTAGCCCAAGGCTCAAAACCCACAATATGTCTCCAAGCCCAATACAGCCTCGAGTTCAGGTTAAGTATTCTATTAGAAATAGCATAGCACAGGTGATTCTCAGTGTGGTGTCCGACACAGCAGTACCAGCATTACATGGGAGCTTGTTAGAATTTCAAATTCCCTGGCCCCTACCTAGTCCACCTGACCAGGAATTTTGGGGGTGGGGCCTAGCAATCTGTTTTAATAAGACTTCCAGTGGGTGAACCCTAGGGTTTGAGAGCCACTGTTATAGAGTTTTATTTTTGTCTGACTCAATTAAATTGTCACATCCAGTACAATCCCACTGTGTCATTAGTTTTGAGGAAAGATTTATTAAAGTATATAAAAAGGGCCAGCCTTTATTGAATGCTTATCATGTAGCCGTTATTGTTCTATGCACTATCATTCCTTGAATCATCACAGTAAGCTGTGTGAGGTGGGTCTCTCCACTGGTCACTGAGGCATGGAGAGATTGGATGATTTCCCTGAGGTGACACGGCTGATGATAGGGAAGAGGAAGTCAGGTGGAACCTGTGCACTTAGCCATTCTATACACCGTAGATCCTGAGATGATGCATTCAGCAATTATTCCTCAAGAGAATGCAGTGGGAAATACATCAAGCTTTGGAGTTAGGCATAGCTGGGGTTGACTCTCAGTCAGTCACTTCATGAAAATAAACTTCAATTGTAGAGGTGAGAAACCAGGCAAATTGTTGCTGAAATCCAAATATAAGTTTGTTACCTAATAAGTTGAAATATTTCTTTAAAGTTTCTGCTTTCCCAAAATAGTCTTCTGCCTCAGGCTTACATGGACCTTGAAATGTTGAAGAAAAAAAATGTGCTGCAAGATTATTATGCTATAAACATTTATGAAAAAGGTAGCAAAATACAAGGAATCTAATGGGATTTTTTCCATGCTATTTCCCACTAGCAATGATGTATTTTTATTTCATTTTTGCCAGGTGTTTCCATTCGGTAGTCTCCATGTTCTGGGGGGAAAAAATCTGTTCAACCTTGGAAAGCAAAGGCACAAATACTTCATGAAAAGAATTCAGTTTATACCGAAATGTAGCCAGGCACAAGAAGGAAGATGGTCTTTAGTAGTCTCCTACTCTTGTTTGTATTTTGTTTTGTCTATGAAACCCCCATAGTGATCCTTTAAAAAGCACAAATCAGATCACATCACTTCCCTACTTAAACCCTCCAACAGGTCTCTCTAAATAAATTTTATCATGGCCTGCAAGTCCTCCGTGAGATGGTCTCAGTTTCTCTCTCTCACCCTCATGCCTCCACTCATCCTCCTCAGTCAGGATTGATCCTTTGCTGGTCCTTTAAAGTCAAACAAGCTCTGGCCTCAGGACCTTTGCTGTGTGTTGCCCTCTAGCTCAGTAACTCTTTCCAAATGTTCATGTGATGTGCCCCCCCGACTTCACTCTGGTCTCTATTCATCTATTCTTTCCTCAGAAACACCTTCCCTGGACTACCTTCCAAATAAAAATCTCATCCCCATTACTATCTATCCTAAATCCATGTTTTGCTTTCTATTCATAGAATTTCCTCTTGTGTCATGTTATATATTCATTTGGGTGATTTTTTTCATTTATTTATGTGTTTATTTGCTTGTTTATTTATTTTGGCACTGGGGATTGAACCCAGATGCTATTAACCACTGAGCCACATCCCAAGTCCTATTTATTTTTATTTTGAGAGGGTCTCACTAAGTTGCCCAGTCTGACCCCGAACTTGTGACCCTCCTACCTCAACCTCTCCAGTTGCTGGGATTGTAGGTGTGTACCACCATGACCAGCTGTTTGTGTATTTTTAATTATCCACACTCCCCCATGGAAATTTAAGCTCCCAAAGAGTGTAGAATTTGTCTGATGTGCTGCTGTTTTTCTGACACCTGAAACAATGCACAGCACTCTTGTGGTCAGTGAAGTCAATTATTATTAACTTTCTTTAATCTTTTTCCTTATTTGTTTTATATACAGTATGCTGCAGAACAATCAGCTAAGGCAGGTGCCCACAGAAGCTCTGCAGAATTTGCGAAGCCTTCAATCCCTGTACGTATAGCTGCAATTGCAATATTGGGGATCGGTTTGGGAAGGAGCATTGACATGTCCAGTTGACTATTTTACTTTGTTCCCTAGTTGATGGTCAGATCTAAATAAATTGTGAGTGAGAAGCCATTAGAGCAACGATTCTTTACATGCTCACTAAACATTAGGATCTATAGGTGTATCCTAAAGTTCCTCTACTACCAGAGCATCCCCATCACTACACACAGACATACAAACATGTTCACAAAGAATCCCACGACACTCACATACCTTAGATTCACACACCACACACATACACACAGATGTACTAGTATGCTCCGCAGCGAGGTTGGTGTCTCCCACTTTGAATCCGTACCTTTTGCCTCAGGACTTTCCCTTCCACCCCCCACATGCCAAGTTCAAACCACTGAATTAATAAAATGAAGTTATTCACAAAAGGAATATTCTTGCCAGCGAGACATTTTGGAACCTGGGTTGTGATCAATTGTTTTTTAGTGATTACTTGGCAAGTCTATACCACAACTATTTTCTCAGTAAATCTTCTCTCGTCAGAATGAGTAATTGTTTACAATATATTGCATGATTTCTGATATACATATGTGCGATGTATGCTCTGATTTTACTTACACCAGAGGTCCTCATTTGTCAAACAAAATACTGCTTTCTGCTCTTGAATGATGTATGAGATAAGTGCATAAAAAGAAGCAAATGAATGTTGCAGATTGTAGTTTAAAGTCTTTATAAAGAATCCCTTGGTTAACAAGTACATATAGTGTGCTTAATGCCTTTTACTGAGGTGACACAAGAGAAGGGGACACGTGAGATTTGGAGATAATACTTTCATCCTTTGATCTTTTTTTATTTTTTTAATGAAAGAAAATCTGCGCTTGAGATCATTTTAAGCTTTTTAATCCAGTCAAACAAAGTGACTTCCTAGGTTTTCAGCAGCCTATAGATAAACAGGCACACAAGGGCCCCTTTGTGGCATGGGATGGTACTGTTGCCTTTTCAGGAGCCCCTTAATGACAGGACAGTATCGCTTCTCTTTTGTTGTATGGGGTTTACCTGAAGGAAAGGAGAAGCAAAACCGCCTCAAGTTGGGTTATCTGTGTAAGGGCTCAGGGATCTAGTGGCTAACCTGAAGTGCAGATAATGGCAGTGGCCAATAGGAGCCTTAAACAGCTGCGAGGCAGGCAGTAGATAGAAGGATAAGAGTTTGTAACCAAAAGCCCCTATCAGCTGAAAGAAGATCACAAACAAAAGTGAACTCTTTGAGAAAGAGAAAACCATGAATCTTTTGTTCACTTGAACTGGGTGGTGCCTCTCTGAAAAGGTGTTCAGATTTAGTTTCTTACAGTCCAGATATTGACTATTCACCAGGTGTCTCTTGCTTTGGGTTTCTGGTTCACCAAAAGAATTACATTCTGAAACCTTCTAAATAAATATAAATATGTGTGCTCTACAAAAGATCAAGAGCTGATCTAGACAGACACTCAGCGCCCAGTTCACACTGGATGGCCTCAGTGGGTTGTATCCTGTTCTTCAGAGTCCCTTTGCCCAGAGCACAGACAACCAGCAAGGCAGGAGGTGTCCAACAAGGTGTGGTGATGTGCTATTTTTTTCTCACTGACATTTTTTTGTGATGCTTCGATACAAGAATTAAGATTTGTCAAAAAGCATTCTACAGATGGATGCAGTGGTGCACATTTGTAATCCCAGCAGCCCAGGAAGCTGAGGCAGGAGGATCATGAGTTCAAAGCAACTTAGTGAGACCCTGTTTCTACATAAAATATTAAAAAGGGATGGGGATGTGGCTCAGTAGTTAAGCAGCCCTGGGTTAAATCCCAGGTACAAAAAAAAAAATTCTGCACTTTGGTTTAATTATTAACTCTGCAGGTTGTATTGTACCAACAGGAGGTAAGCTCCAGGGCATGGGCACACACCAAGCCAGTTTGGAGGTCTGTGGCACAGCAAGCCCCTCTAAAGTCATTCTGTTATCCCAGTTTTAAAGTGCTCAATTATAATTCTCCTGCTTCCTTAAAGCAGTTCCAACATAATAAAATATAAAATCATTGGCTTTGAATTTAATGGTCATTACAAACATGCATCCTTTGACCATTCTCCATCCATGTCCAGGCAATACTTTAGCCTCTGCACTACTTCTGTGTCAGTCACAGCAGTGACAAGGGTGAGACTTCATCTTCTACATGCTGCCCAAACCTAGAAGCCTCCTTTCAGTGGCCCTTCTCTTCTTGGACTAGAGTTCACCAGTAGATCATCACTTTGCCTTTTAATTAACAAGGCTCCTCTTTTTTCCCACTGTCTTGAATTTATTCTCTTTTCCCCCTATTTTATTTACTTTTTTTTATATTATACATTTGTACCCTAACAAACATCCCACACTCAACAGGGCCGCTCATCACTCCTATTCCTGGCTTCTCAACGTCTGCTGCAAATAATCACCTAGAGAGTTCAGGAGCCTAGGCTGCATCCCAGAACAATTAAAATCAGAATTTCTGAGAATAGACCCAAAAATCAGTGACATTTTTCTTTCTTTCTTTCTTTCTTTCTTTCTTTCTTTCTTTCTTTCTTTCTTTCTTTCTTTCTTTTTCTTTCTTTCTTTATTGGTATCAGGGATTGAACACAGGGGTGCTTAACCACTAAGCCATATCCCCAGCCCTTTTTTATATTTTATTTTGAGACAAGCCTCACTAAGTTAATCAGGACCTCACCAAGTTGCTAAAGCTGGCTTTGAACTCACAATCTTCCTGTGTCAGCCTCTCAAGCCTCTGGGATTACAGGTGTGTGTGCCACTACAGCCGGCTTCCTTTCTTTTGTGCAGTACTGAAACTGAACCCAGGGGCGCTCCAATGCTGAGCTACATCCCCAATCCTTTTTATTCTTATTTTGAGACAGGGTCTTGCAAAGTTGCTGAGGCTGGCTTTCAACTTTTGATCCTCCTACCTCAGTCTCCCCAGTAGCTGAGATTATAGGCATGCACCAGCATCGGTGTTTTCTCACTGACTTAATTAGAGAATTACGAGTTTCTTAAAATGAAGATTAGAAAATCAGTATCCTAAAGCATTTCCTCCAATCATCTACAAACAATTCTTCTGACTTCTTTCCAAAACTGAAATAATAACAAAATTCATACTTCACATTCCAATAAGAGCTAATAATAGAATATAAAAATCAAGCATTGCCTTGTGTTTAATTGAAAACAGCTCACATTTGCCTATTAATTCAACTGACAACTCAGGACAGATAAAGAGGCCACATGATCTATTTCCCTGCTGTTTAAATGTGGTTTATGGACAAGCTCAGCTTAACTTAGCAACAATCTTCATTTCAACAAAATCTTAAATGATTTTTATGCAAAATTCATTTGAGAAATTAAATTTCTAGTGTTCTATTACACTAACCAAGTGGTCTACAAACTAAAAATGATTGAGAATTACTAAAAGAGATCATTTGCACTCTTTGCTCCACCCATGTAGACTTGGCTTCATTGAATGAAGTTTAAGAAGCCTGATACATTGTAATTGGTAACAATGCTGTAAGTGTACTCAAATTTCAAGGGATGCAATTTTCCATTTATTCCACATAAACAAAACATTTTTGTTCATAATGAAAACACATAGGTACATTGGCATTTAACTTTCTCTTGATGCTTACAAATTGCTCTACTAAAGAATAAGGACACGGGCCCATGTGCCAGAGCCCAGCAGCCCAGATCCTGCCCCTGTACAATGTGTACATTTGGCTTCTGACGTGGCAATGACTGCCCAGACACCGACTGGATTTTTTTGTAATGTAATCAAATATAACCTAATTTCCTTTCTGTTTTTTGGAAGGGAATAGGAAATGTAATCAAAATTCACAGTGAGTTGTGTTTCACCAAGAGACTTTTGGCATTGTAGACATTTGCGGACTAGGGTCAGATTACAGTGATTTGATGGGGACTCAAAACTTAACCCTCCAATACCCTTTTGCCTTTGTTTTAATAGTTAAAGAAATAGATCTGTGAAAAATCATTGCGCGCATGTTTGTCCAATTAACCAAAGTATTATTTAATACCTTGGTTTTCATTCCAAGTCTGCACTAGCAAAGCTAACTGCAGAATATGCCCAATCACAGAGATGCTGGGGTAGTAAATAGAAAGTGAAGGAGAATTAAACATATCTCCATTAGTGTCTCTACTTTTCAATTAGCTAATAGTTACCTTCAGAATACAAGATTATATTTTAAACCCCAGAGGAATGTGTAATTCCTGCCTGAAGCATGACTACCTATGCTTTTTTGTCTTTCTTTTTGTATCAGGGATTGAACCCAGGGGTGCTTTACTACTGAGGCACTTCCCTAGCCCTTTTTATGTTTTATTTTGAGACAAGTTCTCACTAAAAAGCTTGGGGCCTCGCTAAGTTGCTGAGGCTAACTTTGAACTTGAAACCCTCCTACCCTAGTCTCCCAAGTCACTGGGATTACAGGCATGCACCAACACGCCTAACTGCCTGCATCTTACAGTATCATCTTCAAGGCCACAGAGTCTACCCTACGGCCCTGTGAAATGTCAATAACTTCATTGAGACTCTTCACAGTAAGTTTTTGCTAATAATCAAAAAAAAGAGAATGAGAAAAAGGAAAAGGTGAGGAGGAAGTGGTGGGGCTCACAGTACTGAGCATAAAGTAAGGAAAGCCTAGAATGGCAGCAGTTTTAGTTTTATTCTATTACTATCAGGACCCTATTTGGTTTCAAGCCCAGGGTGCAGCATGGGGTGGAAATAACAGAAGACAAGGAAGTGTAAGCAAACAAAAGGAAAGAACGGTGAGATAACCAAGAGGACAAGATTAAAAATTCAAAGGGGCTGAAAAATAAAAATATAGTGCTTTTACTATTGGTGACATTACTTCCACTATAATAGTCTCCAGAAAGAAAGATCACAAGCCTACACAACACAAATATACTGTGCTTAGTTTGTTTTGTTTTTTCACACACCAAAATAGATGCCAGTATATTAGGTATAGTCTGTTGGGAGGGAGATATAGTCAAAAGTTCTAGAGTTCAAGAAGTTTACTTGCTACACTAAGAATTCATTTCACAGAATTGTACACAGATCAGCACCCAGTGAATTCCTTTCCTCCTCAATTTAAACATAAGAGACAAATTATTTTCAAAGGCAAAGACCTTTCTACACACTGTTTACAAGAAGAGAAGCTAAAATTGGAGCATGTTTCACAAGTAATATATGGGGGGGGAAATTGAATAGTTTATGTAAGAAGCCATAAAGCAAGATTCTTCCACGGGATTGTCTGCCAGTGCCATGATAAGTGGCCTTCACAGCTGTGCTGCTTGACAGATAAATAAAGAGAACATGGGAGCTGTGAAATAAGAAGTAAAATAAAATTTTTTAACCTCCTGATGTAAAATGAAGGCTAACTTTGGAAAGCAAATTGGACTCATTGGGTGCTAAAAGGATGAGAGGTGGGGAAGGCATATTGTGAGTTAGGTAGTGTTTTGGGATAGATGGGGTGTGCAATGAATTGTGAGAAGACATCAGGCGAGCAGTAGAGAATGGGAATATTGCAGAGATGGAACCAGAATGCAGAACTGATTAAACACCAGTCATCAAAGCAGCCAATGCCTTGTAAGCAATTTCACATCACCATCCTGCTTTATCCTCAGCAGGCTTGCAAGGTCAGCACTGACACTATCCCTCCCTGGTGATGGGGAAGCAAAAAAGCCAAGAGGTTGACTGACCTTCCCAAGGTCAGGTGGCTTATAAAGGAGTCTGGCTACAGGGAAGCTTGAGACAAGAACTCTGGTCTGTCAGACCCCAAAATCTGCTCAGTTCACCACCACATTTTCTTAACGTCTCTCAGAGAACCGCCTGTGAGAAAGAATGGGCACTGATGACAGAAAGGGAAGGCTTGGCAGGAACACAAGTATAGACACATGTTGTGAAGATTCACAAAAAGAAAGCTGTAATGCTGCAGGACGGAGATAAATAAACCAAAGCCAGAAAGGGAACAGTATCAAAATGTGGACCAGTCTTTTGAGTGTTTCTCTGTGCATTTGGTTGTCCATCCCTATGAGGTAGAAGTCATCTCTACTTTCCTGATGAGGAAACTGTAGGTGAGAAAGGAAAGGTGTCTTGCCACCATTACAAAGTAAGAATTGATTAGACAAAGACAAGAGAAAAGAATATTCCAGACAGAAGGAATTAATATGCAACACTTCATGGGGTCAGGGTGCTGTTAACATTAAGGGCCAGGGAGCAGATCTGTGGCTGAATCAAGAGGCTCAAGGTGAAGAAAAGTGCCAGAAGAACCTGGAAAGGCAGGTGGGGGCCAGGCCCTGTGAGAACCACTGGGAACATGATGTTGAGGATTTCAGTCTTTATTGTAGGATGGAAATCCACTAGAGGGCATTCAGCAGTCTGTCCTGTCGAAGCGTCTAGTTGAGAGAAGAGAACGTTGTCAGAGTGGAGGCAGTGGAGATGGAGAAAGGGAGATAGATTTGAAAAACACTTAGAATGTGAAATTACCAGTTTTTGGTAAGGAATTTGTTCTAAAGAATAAAAGGAGAAAGATGTGTCAAGGATGATTTCTAAGTTTTTGGTTTATTCAACTATGTGCTTAATGTAGCCAATCACTGGGATAAGAAATACTGGTAGAGGACTATATGGGGATAGGGAGGTAGAAGAGGAAGATAATCAGTTTGGACTTCAAAGCTTGTGTTTGAGGAAGAACAAGTAACTAGAGATGGCACAAAGTTTGAAATCCAGATATGCACCTTAAAAAGACACAAAAGTTGAAACTTAGGTTAGGTCCCCTAACCATGCATTTCTCTTCTTTAACATTTCATCATAATGATTTATTTGTCTGACTACCATAGAGGCAGGGACCATGTCTGCCAGGTTTTCAGCTAGAAGTCTAGCATCAGGACAAAGACAGCCCTCAAGAAGTACAGTTTGAACTGAAGACCCAAACTCTAAGTGGTAGTCTAGGTAGTGAGGATTAACTAATTAAATTAATTAAAGATTAGTGAGGATCAACTAATCTTCCCTGGCTTAACTGCAATCTGCATTCACTCATCTCCCTGGCTCCAGACCCTAATTGTGTGTCCTGGCTTTTCCCATATGCTTTTCTGGAACTGAGAGGTGAACCCAGTGGTTTCTGAAGGGATTTTAGAATTGATGTATTTACCAGAATTAGTTTTCCTATTGTCTCAGCTGAGGACTCCCTGCTTGAAGAGTAAGGACACGGGAAGAATTTTATGATATGTCCCAAAAGGTTGATGGGATTTGGACAAGCAGGGGGACGCTCATGAATACAAAGCCCAGAATTACTGTGGGAAAGAACTAGAAATGAGAGTTGACTGGGACCAAGAAATAAGAGAAAAGTCTGGCAGGTTTAGGTAGGTAGAGAGGCTTCAATAACAGAATGGGAAGTTTGGGTTTAAAAGGAATGATGGCATGGAAGTGTAGATTCCTAGCAGGGAAATAACATGGAGTGCAATTTAACGGAGATAAACCTGGCAGCAGCCTACAGGATTAATGGAAGAGATAAGAGATCAAAGCCAAAAGACTAGCTAGGAGGCTGTTGTAGTAATGCAGGTGTGAAGAGATAAGAGACTTAACTAGACAGTCGAAATGGAGATTCTCAGAGATGAAGATGAATGGAAAGGACTTGATGAATGATTGGCTGGAAGGCAATGGAAGATTCAAAACCAACCCCTGGATTTCAAACCCTAGTTGCATTGGGGGATTAATGGTGCTCCTGACAAAAAGAGGATCTTTGTTTTCTATGGAGAAAAACAAAACTGAAGAAGTCTCTGCTCATACTACTTTGGCTATAGATCATCTCTTTGTTAAAAAAAAATTCATAACAGGGGCTGGGGTTGTAACTCAGCAGTAAAGCGCTTGCCTAGCATATGTGAGGCCCTGGGTTTGATCTTTAGCACCACATAAAAATAAATAAATAAATAAATAAAGGTATTGTGTACATCTACAACTAAAAATATTTTTTAAAAATTTCATAACAGTGGTGACCTCTAAGAAACTGAGAAATTTAATATGACTTGACTTAAAAATATATTCTTCTTTGGAGCTAGAGATGTTGCTCAGTGGTAGAGCACTTGTCCAGTATGTGTGAAGCCCTGGTCAATCCCCAGCACCACAGAAATAAAAAATTTTTTAAATATATATATGTATGAATAGATAGATAGATAGACAGACAGATAGATAGTCAGTCAGTCTTGTACTACTTGGCAATGTCAGGGAGATAGGGGTTTGATTCCTTTAGACACTTTTCATGCAATTCCTCATCAAGACAACTGACTAGTCTCTGAATTACTGCACTTCAATTAACCTGTAGACTTTCTTTCCCTAAGCTGAAGAGGAGGAAAAAGAATTGTTACCTTTAGAAATACTTCTAAAGCAGTGCTTTTCTTCCTGGAGGATACCTTAGGTTTACCAGTAAATCAGATGGAAAGAAGAAAGACAGAGGTGGAAATCATGGTCTTTACATGAATCCATAAGCTAAATTATCTTCCTAAAATACAAGAAGTTTCCCATATATGGGAAATTCCTTAAAAGGTGAAAATCCACATTGGAGGTCACTCCATAAATATTTAAATATGGTGACCACCACAATAAAAGTTACTCTGATATTGTTGGGGAGAATTCACTTAAATCAATTTTTAATTCCATCTATAAGGGTTCATATAGATAAACTTCTATCCTGGTAGTCTTATGATAGATTCAGTTCTAATAACCCACTGATTCCAGTGCAATGAAATTTCAAAACTGAAATTTTATCATAACATAATTTATGTAATTTGTTAAATTGTATTATGTATAGATTTGGAACTACATGTTATCATTTTATTTTAAAAGTAAAATAATTGAGAATGCTTTCATTTTTCAAAACTTATAAATGAACTAAATCTCTGAGGTCCCCCAGCTATTGATGACTTTTTTCAAAGATGATCTCATAAAATGTAAAATATATTTACTATATGAGAGAGTTTTAAAACTTACAAAGAGCCAATTCCAGGGGCTTGGAAGACTGAGACAGGAGTATCTCAAGTTCAAAGCCAGTCTCAACAATTTAGAGAGGTCCTAAGCAACTTAATGAGACCCTGTCTGAAAATAAAAACTAAAAAGGACCAGGGATGTAGCTCACTGGTAAATTGTCCCTGGGTTCAATCTCCAGTGCCCCCAAACAAAGCAAAACAAAACAAAACAAAAAACTTACAAAGGAAAAGTCCTCAACTAAATATAAAAGTGCAGGGTCAGTCATGAAAATGCCATGCTTCCTAATTCTGCTTGCTACATAAGAATCCCCATAAGCTGTGTAATGCAGCTGCAACATTCTTCATACTTTTGGCTTTTTTCTTTCCTCCCAGTCATCCATGTTAATAATTGACATTATTACAGTCATCTCAGCACAGAATTAGCCAAGATCCATGCCTTATCTTTTGTCTAATGCTTTCTTCCTTGTGGTTAATGGCTCATCAAAGACATTCTCAAACAAAGATATAAGTTTATGTGATACATGGGCAAGGTGTCATATACAAGATAAATAAAGGATCATTTTCTGGAACAATAGCAAGAGTGATCTCTTAGTCTTTAATCCCCACAAAAATGCCATTTATAAATCAAAAGTTTCCCTCAGAAGTATGCAGCAGATAAGCATACTCTTTCTTTTAAAGGAGGAAATTTTCACAGTTAACCCCTTATGTATAAACCTTAGGGACAAAGACTTTAAACAGAAAGAAAATGAACTTTTTTTTGCCATTGCCTACACATAAAGGATTAAATTTTTGCCCTCATCTTCCATCTCTTTGCCATGTAGAACACATTGATATTACAGAATTGCAGGCACAGAACTGAAATTCACAGTTTTATTTTTATTGCACATAACACTGAGTAGTATTCATCTCTGCTCTTGTGTGGCTGCCCTCTGCCCAATTGCCCAGGCCAGAACATAAGTCACCAGAGCTTCCTTGCCTGGCCACACTTGGTGAGTCACCAAGTTCTGTCAAGTCAATGTATTCAATATCCCTCAAATTAGGCCCTTCCTCTCCATTCTTACACTTTTTCCAGACATTCATCTTTCTCACCTTGATCACTGCAATTGCCTGGGTCATTTGATTCCCCACTAGTCCCTCTTGCCCACTGCTATCTATCATGGTGAGTTTTCCACATAGCTATACTTAAGGCATCTGGTCAGGAGTCAGTATGACACCCCCGCTCCAGAGAAACATCTTACACAGACCCTGAAGATTTCTTGGAAAGGGTGGGACATTTCTCATAGGCTAGTACTACCGCCCAGAAGCCTTCTGGGATTGACATTACCCAGACTCCAAGCACTTAACCTTGGAGTTCTTGAAGCCTGCGAAAGTGAACTGGATGGCCTGGGCCAGGTCCCAGTGGTGAGGAAAAGCAATCCAAGTCCCATGAGAGACAGTGCCCTTGGCCAAGCAGCCAGAGCAGCAAAATCCCTTTAGCAGAGAACTGAATTATTTCAACATAAGCCCAAAAGTCATAACAAAGCCATTTCTCACCAGTGGTAGCCCTCGAAGTAACTTTACAGAGACTCATAAGAATTCTGTTCTCGCACCAGATGAGCTCATATTTCTCTTCCACCATCTTAGTTTTTGGGGCCTCCATTGTCCCTTTGCTGGCCTACAGAGAATTTGAGCACATCTTTTTCTCTATGATGGAGTCTTGCTGTAACAGTCAACAAAACATGCACTGTAGCTACTGAACATACATAATAAGGAATATTTGGTGAGTAGAGAAGCAACAGTTCTGCTAGTCCACTTGACAAAATGAAAAAATGACAACCTCTTATAGAGATTGTAGAATTGCAAAGAGTTAAACTATAGGAAGAATAAAAGAAACATTTTTAAAGTAGGGAAAAAAGTGATACCACCTCCAAAATCTAAAGATTTTCCTTAAATTATAAAGTCTATCATTTGTAGAATGTTTTGTTTTAAAAACATGTCCACGTACATTTTAACATTTAATTCTCATAGTAATTCTATGACACAATGTGCTTCTGCTTTTTTTTTTATAGATTTTTTTTAGTTGTAGATGGACACAATACCTTTATTTTATTTATTTTATGTGGTGCTGAGGATCGAACCCAGGGCCTCACATGTGCCAGGCAAGCACTCTGCCACTGAGCCACAACCCCAGCCCTCGTGCTTTTGCTTTATAGATATGAAAATTAACCCGCAGAGATTGATCAATATGTCCCCAAATCTCATAAGAATGTATGGCAGAGTCTTGACTTAAATGTGTCTTTTAATTCTTCTAATTCCATAATTCTTAATTTCTTAATTCTTCTAATTCTAGTTTGCCATATGCCC